>JAVQKC010148654.1:0-18294 GCA_036025475.1 Philypnodon macrostomus | reverse complement strand
ACATAGTAGCTTACCACCACCAGGTGTGACTGGAGTGAATGAATAATACAAAATATGTAAAGCGTCTTTGAGTAGTTGTGAAAAGCGCTATATAAAATTGATGAATTATTATTATTATAAGTCACATTTAAAGTGTCTAAATAATGTCATTCACATTGGATTTGAATGGATTTCAGTTAAGGTATGTTGACGATATTAGATATAATGTATTGCTATGAGCTGGGAACTGTGAAATTAGAGAGCCAGTTACCATCAGAAGTCTAGCAAAAGGTCACATAGATTTAGTTGAAAAATTTTAATAGATGCGCATTTGGAGAGAAACATGTTTGGCCCAGAGTGCTCCAGTCTTGCACTATAATTTTCTGTGGTGTGCTATTAATTTGTGGACTCGTTGCCTGGACCGTGATGGAGCTGACACTGACACACAGAGCTGGAGGAGACTTGTCGTGGTGGATATTGTGCGAGTAGGTGTCTCTGACCCATCATATCAGTGCCAGGCCTGAGTGCTGACAGAAGCAGAGGGAGGGGGAGGTAAAGCAGGAACAGCACATCGGGATATTGGAGCTGGAGAGAGGTAGTGTGGTCAGCGTAAAGAGTGCACAGACTGTTGATGATGTCTGCAACTATAACAGACTGGGACAGGCTGGTGACCAAGGGCTGGAGAAAGAAGGTTGTGTTTATAGGGTCGGTCAGCGTCTACCTTGAGGATGAATGTACAAAACTAAACTAATATTACTAATAAAAGCACTGTAATTCCTTTTGCTAAAACACATGTTAGCAATCTGTGCTGACTCTATGATAGACCCGTGAGATTTGTTGCTGCTTATGGAAATCATATGTGACACAAAGTACACACAGGTCTTCACGTGAAAGGGACACAGGGATTTGTGTCATCTCTAACCTTAGGGCCTTGTCTTCCAGGATATCCAGGTAATCCAGGGACTCCCAGTTTTCCCTAAAAAGCACAAAACAAATGTTTGATTTAAATTTTTACGAGACACTTTCCAGACAATTATTCATGAAATCTCTGTGCTCTATGTGGTTTGAAGGTACAACACTCACACTCTGGTCTGTTAATGAGAAAAGTTCATTTATTTATTGGTTTTCAACAGGGTCTGTCTAGTCTCTTCACCCAGCTACTGATGTTCCCATGTGGCAGGTAACAACAATCACTGTACTTTAACTTTAAACAAATTAAACATTGATTTTCCATTACAAAACCCTATGGCTTATAGAAGTGTACCCAGTGACTGTGACGATATTCATTTTGGATTTACAAAATTTAGGTCATAGTTCAGTGAATTTGCATCTACAAATGAAAAAGTGTATCTTCTTCAATCTTGTATATTTAATTATGTATCCTGTTGCATTATTATAATAACGAGATGAGCACAAGAAATACACGACCTGCTCTTGATTATTCACAAACATTTGTACATGTATGTCCCAATAATCCATGAAATCACCTAAACTCTCTATGCATGGTGCATTTAACAAAAATTTGATGATAAAATATTTTAACTCGAATCATCACTTTTAGCTTCATGTTTAAACTACAAGAACAAGCTGTAACTTTTAGCAGTAATTTGTCAAAAGGAAAATAATGCTGTCATGATCAAAGCCCCATAGAGAAGAGTTGACACCGTGGGCCAATTAAATGGACTTTTGTAGAAGTTTATAAGCAGGCAAAGAATATCCAGCTTCAAAATGATAAAGAGAACTTTTTCTGACTTTGGCTATTCACTTTTTAATGCAGAAATCTAGACTGTGGTTAGGCCCAGTTTGTATCTTTAAAGCATTCATTAAAACTTTCCCAAAGATAGTGCTTCTTACATAATTACTATGAAATACAGTTTTTAAGAACAAAAAAATAAAATTATATTTTCTGAGTAAAGGCACAAAAGTAATGCAACAAAGATTTTATTTGTGTGAAAGGTTTTCATTGATCACATTCACACATTCACACATTCACACATTCACACATTCACACATTCACACAACCTGTAGGACTAACAAAGAAATACATATCCAAAAGAAAATACCATGACATTGTTACTAAAAAAGGAAAATACTGTAAAATACTCAAATGTAGTTACAAAACACTAGAACAAACCTGTTAGAAAAACTTATATCAATCTTTGTTAGCTATTGCATGTTATCCTCACTTCTTAGTATAGACGATTCATTGTTTATTATATTGTATTTTTACCTTTTCTCCTGCAGTTCCCAAAGGTCCAAGTTCTCCGTTGGGACCAGATTTGCCTTTAGGTCCCTCCGGGCCGTCCTCTCCTCTCGGTCCCTGGACACCCCCTTCACCCTGGAGTCAACAAAAACACACCCACAGCTATATTCAATACGTCCCACAGGACTTGGACAGAGGTAAACATCTTGACACTTGTATACCCACCTTATCACCTTTAAGACCCATGTCACCTTTGAAGCCTGGGAATCCATCTTCTCCCTAGGCACAGAAATTCAACATTCATTTAGTTTGGTATGTTCTAAATTTTGATACCAAAAAGATTGTGTGAAACATGTTGGTTTCAATCAAAGTGGAAACCAGAGCCCATTTGCAGGAAAATACAACTTATTTTTGTTCAGCTTTTAGGGTGGAGTGAATTGGACATAGTCACACTGACACCTGGTGGTCACTTGAAAGAAGCCGCTTCATGACCACTACCTCTCCTCCTACCTCGGTCTACTCCCCTGCTCTCTTCATTGCTATAGAATGTTGACATCTGGTGGTGCAATTTCAGAATGCAACAATTTATCAAATTGACAAAAATAGTAAAAAAAATAATTGACAATTGAATATTGAACTTCAGTCTCATATAGCTAAAAAAAAAATAGATGGCGTGCTCCTCTTCCTAAGGCATCATACACCCTGGGTAGTGGCCAATGAGTTACACGGCTGCAGGATAATTTATATGTAGCTTTACTGATGGCTATCCCGAGCAAACCTAAAAACAATGTCTCTAGATCAGTGAACAGTAAAAGTACCTTACAAACAGCCTCATTCAGGTTTAATGCTCCACACTCCATTAAAACTGACTGGCACGAGTCCTTTAACTACAGCATGATGAGCCTTTAAGAGTTTTTCCACTTACTCTGTTTAGGCAGGAACACTAATTGTTAGGGATTTATCTTTCACTTAAATAGA
This sequence comes from Philypnodon macrostomus, assembly GCA_036025475.1. NCBI lineage: Eukaryota > Metazoa > Chordata > Actinopteri > Gobiiformes > Eleotridae > Philypnodon > Philypnodon macrostomus. Next base: position 15,134 of record JAVQKC010148654.1, on the reverse strand, counting down.
AGCAGTCATAATGTACAAAAGAAAATACATTGTAGTGTGTACCTTTTCTCCTTTGCCGCCTTTGAGACCCCTGATTCCCTCGGCTCCCTGTGGAGAAGCAAAACAAAGTGAGCTAGAGTTCAGAGACAATGTAAACATGTAGTGTTTATCAATGGTAATAGATGATGTTACTTTGACTCCACGAGGTCCGGGGTAGCCGATAGTTCCCATAGGTCCAGGATTACCCTATACAAAGAGATTAGTTTATGTATTTTAAACTGTGCATTAAAGTGAATAAGTGAAGTAACTATATATGGTATATTATATATGTTATATTACATTCTTATTTCTTATTTTATGGACATTATAATCATCATAATATGTATATCTTGTAAGGTAAATCTACACAGTGTCTATATCCATCCATTATACATGTCATAATATTTCACCTTATACATGAAATAGTCATCTTCGCCATTCTATCTGACAACAGAAAACTGATTTTTACCCCATACAATACATACATTTTGACATCTCAACTTCCTTTAAGCTCTTTTGCACCCGCCAAACATTTACATTTTAGCTCCAGGCTGAGCACCAGAAAGTGTTTATCAATTTTACATGTGTTGTTTGCTATAACTTGTGCTTTCAATGTCGAGACTTGGGGATTTGTTTATGTATATTGCGTTTATTTAGTTTACCTTCAAATGTCAAATCTTTTTTGTGAGCATTGTGAAGAAGCAAAATACTTACAGCTGCTCCTTTTTCACCAGCAGGGCCCTCTTTTCCTGGGTGACCCTATACAAACACACATTCAGGCTTATAACAACATAGCATAAAACAACACTTGAACAACTAATACAAATGACTTACAGGAGGACCATCCGCACCACCAAGCCCAGCCAGCCCCTGTTTACCTTGAGGCCCCTACAAAGAAAAGCAATAAATACATTTAAATCTGCTTGAGATATTATTAGCTATCTACAAAACCACCAGGATAATACAATATGGGAGCTGCTAAGTGCTTATCCAGGCTTAGTATGAATGGTTTTCTGTCATGTCTGTGAAGCCAGTGAAGTTCTATAGCCCAAACAGGGATCTGGAGAATAACTCTTGTCTGAAATAGTCACTTATCATGAGCATAGCTGTTGTGGGCGTTTTGAAGCTATGAACACTATTCCCCATCACTTACTTTCTCTCCGGGAGGACCGATCGGACCTTGAGGACCCACTAGACCCTAAAAGACAAAGAAAAATCAAGTATTAGAGAGAGATAAACTAGTCTTTTTCAATAGCAGGAGTTTTGATTTGAAAATGAGCACCAATCTGGAAAATTTAATCTTTGTGGTTCTGCTGCAAGTTTCTCAACAGCTCTCGCTCTCTCTCTCTCTCTGTCTCTCTCTCTCTCTCTCTGTCTCTCCCTGGGCCACGGCTAAAGAGGCTAAAGAGACCCGGGGTGAAAGTGCCTTTTAGCCACACCTGCCTGTATTTCCTATGTGCCAGTACCTCTAGCAGAGCCCTCTCCTCCAAATCTGCTCAGATGGCAGACACAAATGTTACTTGTAATGTTGACTGCATTTTGACACAAATGGCTTTTTTGCATGTGTTCAATATCACTTTTTTATATTTAGTAAATATTTCACTGTATATAAAAATAACTGTCTAACCTCGGTCAAAGACAACCACATTTGTGCTGTTGTAACCAGTCTGCTCCTGTTTCATCATCATAAAGTTATCATAAAGTCATCCATATTTTCCCATATAAACCTGACACACTAAACTACAGTAGTCATTAGTACAGTGGTAGATAATGCACAGACATTGATTATTCCAGTAACTATGGGCCTTTGGTGGGGTAGACCCTGTACAATGGGAAGTTGGTTGAATCAAACCCACAACCCCCTTGATGAGAATCAGCACCACTCTGCCACTGTGTGATATTTCCATGTGTATCATATACATATCATATACATAGAATATGTAGATTACATAATGGCAAATGCATTGAAATTACATTATAGGGTTACACACATCATAAAATAGGGTAACTTTGCACTGCACACCACACAGAATAAAAAACAGTGCAAATATGTTGGATTACTTTTTGCAAATGGGCCCAGGTTACGATGCATGTGTGAAGGGCTATAGTGTTATTTTATATTGACATAATATCGGGTTGTTGGTGCAAGTAAAAAAATAATAGGTAGCTTTTGTACAGCATCCCATTACCACTTATTTCAGATTGTATTGGTAAGAGTAAATAAGAAACAGGAGTATTGGGCTAGAGTACTGACACAAACATGAACAACACAAATCAGATTTCAGACCCATTTTTTATAAATGTGTACAAATATTGTATCAGCCAGCATTAACTGCACCCAGGTACTTTTGTCTATCAGGGCATCAGGTACCGGCGTTTTCACTCAGTGTTCGTTACATTAGTCCATAGCTATTCTTTCATTTTCCAGGTCAGCATTTGAGTGTTTCTCAGAGGAACAGAGCACCCCGCCCTGAAAATCAACCTGAGGACACCTGAGACTCACCTGCCACCGGAGCCTCTCAGTCACATAAGATCTAATAACTTGTATGTATACAGTATATCCTCTATAGAACTAGTGTGACCCCACGATTATTGTATTAAACACAAACAAGCTCTTATGTAACGTACCTCACTGTGATTGGTGATTGGTCTATTGCCTTGATTTTCAACAGTGTGCCGGGGAACACTAGTGTGCCGTGAGAAATTATCCGATTTCACTTCTTTTTCCCCTCAAAATACTAGTAGCTTATTTTTAAGTTAATTCTGGGACATGAAGAGTAAATGAATGCACTTCCTATAGGTGAGTTAATAATGTGAATGTGTATGTATATCATCATAAATACGGATAATATGAAACATATGCCTGTATTGTGATTCTGAGATTTTTCTAAACTTAATAGTGTGCCTGGCTCAAAAAAGATTGAAAACACTGGTCTGTTGTAATGCTGATAAACAGGAGATATCCATGTGTTAAGGGATATTTTGATGAATTGCCTTTATCAGTGTCCCTCGTTTTAGATTAAAAACATGTCTTCAGGGTCTGTTCTCATGTGACCATTATGGCACAAACAATAAGACAGTGTTGAGCAACTGAGCTTTTCCATAATATTATTAGTATATTTGTGTATTATATATATTTAGTGTATTGATTGTAAAACTATTATGTATTTGTGTATTTATCAAAACCACTGAACTATATACGGGTTTTGAGATAGACAAAATGATGTGTGTTGTTTAAAGACTTGTGTGATTGTGATTGTGAATAACAACAAATACAATGGCATTTTATTTTCAATTAGCCTATATTACATAGAAAATAAATAATCTGACCCTTATTACTTAAAAAAACACACACAAAAAACACATGTATTAACAGTAGGCCTTCCTCCAAATCAGACAACTGTTCACGCTGTGACTGTTTTCCCTATAAAGTAGCAGTAATTGTGGAGGGTGACAGAGAAACTTTATTGTAGGATCCAGTGCCCTGGCTGTGCGTCTGTGTGCGTGGAGGCAGAGCAGGGGAGAGTGGGCGGAGCGGAAAGTGTTCGGGTCCAATCCGTGCGTCCGGCGAAAACCTCGTGTGGCTCGGCGCTCCCTCCCCTCCGTCCGCACAGAAAACAGTGAAACCCTCCCACAGAGGTGAGAGCGCAGATGTCATGAGAAGCTCGAGCACACGACACGAGCTGCTCACAGACCGACCTCAGCCAGCCCGCCTCCCCACGCTCCGCACTGGGATGCTTTTAGCGCACAGACGTCTCCTCTCAGGGCAGCCCGTGGACGCGCAATTCAACCTGCACTTTCCATCCTAATATATATTTTTGATCCAAGGATCTTTCCCCTTTCCCAAGACTACCAACAAATCCCTCCCCCTTCAGAGTGTTAATGTTTATTTCTTCATGACTGCTGCTTTGGGAAGCGACTCTCAGCACCAGCTCCTGCGACACCAACACCATGCGAGGTAAGTCCAATCACGGAGCACACACACACTCAAAAAAACGGACCAGCAAAGTCCACCAAAGTTGAACACTTTCCAAACTCAAGCCTTCCACGTGCATACCGTGTCTGTGCTCTTCGATTTCAAATAGGCGACATAGTTTCAGGACTTCTATAAGCAAAATATAACGCTGAATTTGAGTCCATATCTGGGCATTAATGACAGGCCTCCTACGGCATTAAATTTCGTTTTTTATTATTGAGTCAGTGCCAGCGTAAATTGCACATCAGATTACGCGCCCGCACTGTTCGTATCCAGTCTCTTCTTTGTTGAAGTTTATCGAAGGCTTCAACAGTAGTTTTCACGCGCTCCACTAACCCATTTGGACCGTGCGTGGTGCCGGGGACGTTCAGCTCCAACGTCAATGTCGCGCACACACGCCACCGTCCCATGCAGTCAGGCCTCCGCTCTCACTAAATGTCCTGGGTCTAAATATGCAGAAGTGTGTGTTGTTGGGGGATAAGTAGAGCAGGCCACGTGGGTGATGTCGGTTTTAGAGTAGGCTTTATTTACTGTTTAATATTGAGCAATTAAACGCAGTGTCAAGTTGCAACACTCGCCTCAGCTGAACTAGATGTTCTTGAGTTCTAATTAATAACTCTATGTTGCCTTTCTCTCTGACACTTTCGGAAGTTTAGACAATTACAGAGCTGTAGAAATATCCCAAAGCAGGAGGCAGATAAAACAGAAAGTTGAGACAGCTTGGTGAATCTGTTTATGTTAATGTTATAGTCTAGTATAGGATTTTTAATGTCTGATGAAGACTGGTGGATTTTGTGACAAACCCCTACATATCCTGCACATTTAAAAGAAAACTGTATAGGGTATTTTGTAGAATTATTACCAATATAGAACATTTGACAATTCAAGCTTTGTAGTACTACTTTTATAGTCCTTAAAATGTATTATAGTTATCAGTGTTTGTACTTAACAGATATATAGCTTATTTATAGCTATCTGAGTGTGTCTAAACATCAGGAAGTGTCACGGGAAGGCAACATTGAGTTACAGTTTTTTTTCAGTTAAATCTATCTACATCTATACATCTATACAGTCATATCTTTCAACAGTGTAATTTGGAGGCCATAAAAGCATGGGAAGGCCCCACTCTCATGCAGCTGTCTGTGTATCGTCCCGTGGCCCACTGTTCCCACTGTTCCCACTGATCCGTCCTGCACCTTTAGTATTTCACCACACACCGATGACCCTTGCGTCCACTCTCGTGCGTGGAGTGGGGGGGGCACACCGAAAGCAGCAGCAGTAGCAGCTCTCCCTTTAAAGTGCTGGACGTCCGAAGAGGCCCCCCAAGCATCTCTCTCTCTCTCTCTCTCGCCCCTGTGCCTACATGTGTGTGTCTCTGCGCGGCTCTCTCCATCTTCCTCTCTTGCCTCTGCACGCCCCAAAGGGTTTTGTCAGATAGAATTAAATCAGAATGGGCCATGCACGCGGCCCCCACTCCTCAACCTGCGTATATGTGTGTGTGTGTGTGTGTGTGTTTGTGTGTGTGTGCTGCCCTAACATAGAAACCACAAGGTTATAAAAAATAGAGGCCCCTCATAAGCTGTGGTAATTATCATTTAACAATAGCCGCATCTCCTGAACTGCACTGACTGAAAATGATGTCACCCCATCGGCCGGCCGGGGCAAACTCGACAAATAACACCCATCGTAATATCAACGGGCCTTTTCGGCATCACACAAAATGGAGCTTTGTGTGTGTTTTTTCTAGTGCGTGTCGGTGATGTGTAGGTTGTAAACAGGATTAATTCTGTAATTTCAATGGCAGCACGATGACGAGGAGCTGCCAACCGGGTTTGTCGCTGAAGCCAGGGCAGAATAAAGCAATAACCTTCAAAGATTGTTATTTGTGCTGGACATGCCTTCACTTAGAGACCCGTTAACATGTAGTAACAAATCAGAATTGCCCCATTACATTTACATGAGTTTGAATGCACCATATCTATTACTTCTACTGGAGTAATATTATTTTGAAGTAACAATACTCTATAAATACAATAGTTTTCAGCGACTCTATAGCCACCTTTTTAACGATGTGTGTTACAATAGTTTCCTTGTTCCTCGGTGAGCCCTGTATATTAGTGGCTGTTGTCCTTTACTAAGCCCCCTTACAGCACATAGATGCAGCAGGGTCAGACAGGTCAAAGGGTTCAACGGCACACAGGCAGAAACATGGAAGGAGGGCTTCACAGTGCTACTTGATCTCCGGAGTTACCCATATGTGTCAATCACCATCTCCCACACGCCATCACCCTGGGAACAGATAGGATGACAGAAAACAAGTCGGGATGGAGTGAGAAATATACTTCGTGACAACAAGAGCCACTACTGTAGTAAGCTCGTAGGGACTCATTTGTGTCAGTAAGGTGGGTAGAGTAATGGAAATGTGTACTAGTAAAGATTAGTAAAGATTAGTGAAGTAAACTGAAGTAAAAAGTAGTCATCCAAATATTGCTGAGTAAAAAATATTGGTTAAAAAAATACTCAAGACTAACAGTAAATTTAATGTAATTTTGGTAATTTCAGACAAAATATATTAAATAATGTGCAAATTCTGGTATTTTCACACAATGTACTAAAATATGGGGAAAAAAAGACACCTTGGTAAAAATATTATTTCAGTTTCCACATCTTTGCAATGAAACCCATAATCTACTGAGGTGAAAATCCTAATGCAACTTTAAAATAATGTACTCAAGTAGAAATAAAACGTACAGTGCACTAGTGAAATGAAGTGATTGTTACTCATTACTACCCACCTTTGAAAATCTACTCATTTATTATTTGTTAATAATAGTTATATTCTTTAAATACACTCATACAGACACAATAGTGCGCTTGACGGCCTCTTGCCAATAGAATTAGTCCCTTTTTGGTCTGCTTCGGAGGGGCTTGTGTGGCCATTGATTTGTCCGATTCCAAAGCATCCTCGATCAATGCTTATTCCAAACCAACGGAAGCAGACTGTTTAGAAAAATCTATGTGACATTATTGGAAGTTTTTCAGCAATAAAACCCAAACTAAATATATCTAATTTAGCAGGGCATCTACTGTATTATAATATGAAAGAGCTTATGTTAATATCTAATACTTTTCAAGGGGTGTTTTACAGTTAGTCAACATGAAGGCAATGGTTTGAAAAGCAGTTTTGAAGAGATGGCAGTGCTAAATAATAATAAATCAAAGTTGGCCAAAACACCTAAATTGCCACAAGGGAAGGTTGTTTAAAAACTGCACACTTCACATAAAGACTATAACAAAGGAAGTCAAGTAAAATAGCAGCTGAACAATTATTACAATTCTTTTTCTCACGCCATCAAATTGAGTTGTTAATAAAGGACACCTGCTTTGGCGATATGCAGAGGAGATGTTGTCGAGTTGTCAATTGTGTTGTTTATTGTGTGTTTGTGCTGAGTAATGGCCCAGTGTTATGTAAGAAGTGTGGAGAGATTACCCCAAGCTCCATGCAGGCCACACAGTTAATCCTTCAACTCAAGCCCTACTGAACCGACTGACTGAGGGAGCGCTAAGAGAGCCTTGTTGCAACATACCAGCTTCTATTTGGGTCCTTTCTTCCACTGTCTATGCACCTGTCTTCAAATTCCCACTCCCGACTCACCTATAGCACGCCTGTCTAACCTTTACTCATGTGCCAACTAAAACATCCCAGCATGCCATGTGTGTGTGGCCTGGATTGTCCTGCTGAGCTGCTATCATAGGCTGTGTTTGTTTAGCATGAGCTCAGCGTGCACTCCATGTTGGTTTTGTCCCCTTTTCCCCCTTCCTCTGCCTTAATCTTTACACATACACACTTTGGTTTATGTCTCCACTTCATCTTAGCTGCAAGGGATTCTATCTTGAACCACTCCTAAAGTCTAAGTCTGCCTTCCAGTCATATAGAGTCTTCAACAGCCGCTTCTGTTTTGTCATTTTTACTCATCCATAAAGGCAGCGTGTCTCAGCGGAGGTACAATGATATTCAATACTGGGATTCGCAGATTTCTCTGATTTGTATTGAAGCGAAAACCCGAGGAAGTGAGAGGAGCGCTTGTTAAATGTAGAAATGGAATATGTGTGAAGACTTAGATATTACTGGTTAGACGACATGTATAATATATAAACATATTTAATATCACATATTTAAAGATTTATCTATACTATGAAAAACACAGTATGAATCTAAGTATCCTAATGTGCTATATAAATAAATTTGACTTAAGTACATTGTTGTATTTGCAGGGTTACTAAATGAGTGTTTAATAATACTATCTCACCAATGAGAAAATGTGAAGACCATTGGCTTGTCTTAAGATATTCTATTGTATACACTTACTGTCAGCTTATAAAGTGAAGCACTTTTACCCTCCACTAACAATCAAAATAAACAGTTAACATCTTTACTATATCTGTTTTGATTAGAAATAGTGAAATAAAAGACTCAAATGGGTTTTCAATGAAAACTAATACAACTTCCTTTTATTTGAGAAATAAATGAAAGGCGAAATAGTGACTAAGTGAATGAATGAGATAAGGAAAGGGAGCAAGCAGAGGGACTTAAGGGTTATATAATAGTGCAATCGTGCATTTGAGCATGTGTGTGTACTTGAGCAAGAGTCTATTCACCAAACAGAGTAACTCAAATTAATGCTTTCCTCTACTGAAACTGTGAAAACTCTTGAGTGAAATAGGCTGCTGTATTTTGTGGCATAAACTTTACTGTCTACAGACACTTTCAGACTGCAGACTTGCCTTTAGCAATGAATAACAGCAAGACTCATAATAGTACCATCCAAAGTCCACTGTGGCCAAAGACTTTAGCTCACACTAAAGGAGATTAGTCTACAGACTATACTGCAGCCGTTTTGTGTTAAATACCAGCCCAGTGACCAATGCTCACTTCAACCAGAACCATTTACGCATCACAATTACATCCAGAAACAGAATGAAACAGTTGAAATGTTTTTGTAGAAGTCAAAACATGCATGTATCACAACGCACATTATTACAGCACTAGTCCAGCAGTGAACAGTGATGACACTGTAATTACAGGATAATATCCTCAAGTATCATAGACAGAATAAAATATACAAAGTATCAAGACAACTGGATTATTCCATCCATTGTGAATGAGTGTTGTCAGGTGCACAGCACTAACGGCCCATTAGCAACAATAAGCCTTTAATTTGACTTAGCCTAGTGTGGCATCTTTTCTTAATAGCAAAGATTAGCCTGTTTTAGTGCTTGTAATCTCATTGAAGAGACTCTTCTAGATTTGATCTTTCTCTCTACAGCACTTCTTCCCTTTTCTCCTCGAGCCAATCAGTGTAACCTCTCTTAACCACATGCTTGAGTTTTGATTTCATTCACATTAAAGCATCATCAGGAATGTAATGTTGACCAGTTGTTCAGTGAAACTCCAGTGAAGGAGGCACTGTATAGAGCAGGTGAGGACAGAGTTGGCTGGGCTTAGTGCCGCTCTCTGATAGTCTTTGTGATCAATTTGCCTGTGTGAGAGATGCCCCTGGGGCCACTTTGGGGAGAACCTTGTTAGGCTGAGTTAAATTGTTGCCCGAGGCGAGCTATTAGCGGCCATTCCTGGGAGAGGACGCACACATGCACTCACGCTGAATTGCACACATGCACCCACATCCATTCACATCACATGAAACTCCAACGGAAAAACTAAAGCTGTACAAGCTGCCACTGTACCACAACTGAGCCTTAACTATTCCAAAAATAATGATCAGTACAGAGCTTTTACTGAAATGCAAATCTTAATAATTTCATGCATACGGGTTTAATATTTATAGATTTTTTTATTTTTTATTGAATTGTATGACTAATAATTCATCTGTTTTTAGTAGCGCACTAGATTTTTTAGTAGAGGTCATAATAAATCCATACAATATTTACTATATAATTACTACTGCTTCTACCAAAATCTTCAACTAGAATTTTTAGTATAAAGTGCATTAGTTGTCTGCCCCTTGCTGATATGACACAGCTAATTATTAATGTATACTTTTTTTTCAATTCAATAATTTACAGTTTATTAATTGTTGCTGACACAGTATTGTTGTCTGGCCTGAAATACTGTGACTTTAACTACATTTAACCAAACCTATCTTAGGAGGCCTGCATTTCTAGACTAATTCAAACTGACATGCAAACGCCAACAAAGCATCACATTTTTTCACACCTAATGAAAAATCTAAGTACATTTTTCTGTCTGTCTCCTCTGTTTGTCTCCACACTGTGTGACTCTCTGGGATAACCACCTTTTCTCTCCCTTCCCCCTCATAGACACACACACACAGACTGTCATCTGCAATTAGGCTCAACAGAAACACCATAGAAGGAGGAGCGAGAGGGTAGTGGAAGATGAGGACATGGCCACAACATTATATTACAACAGTGGGAACGGAACAGCAGGACAGCGGAGACTTATTAGACTTATTCGGACATGGTTACTGGCCAGAGAGAGACAAAGTAGAATCAGAATCCAAGACCATTACGCACTTTGTTTATCAGCGTTAATTGCAAGGAAAAATTTGTGTACGTTTTTTGTTTTTGTAATTGTTAAACACCTTAAATAACCAAATTTAGGTAGAAAAATAATATGAATATTTTGAATAATGTAAAAAATATAATGTGAAAATATAAAAACAAATTTGCATTATACAAGTATTATAATCCAGGTAGTTGACAAAAAGAGTCTTTGATCGTTTGAGTCAAATTGTCTAGCGTGCTTGGGTTGCTGGTTTGTGGATGGTAATGACCAGATGTAGACCTCTCACACTTGGACCCATTGCTTCTACTCTGATGCACTTTGTCAGTCCTTAAGAAAAGTTCAGAGGTCGGGGGGTCCTACAGGTCACCCAGGGGGTTGAAGTGCTAGCGTATGCTTGTGTAGCATGTGCGTACAGTGGCCATGAGAGGCAGATCTGAAGAGGCAGATGGGCACAATGTGTTTGGGGGGATATATATACATATGTGTGAGTCGAGGCGGGACTTAGCTTTACCCTGTGGATTTCTTCCCATACGTCCCATTACTCTTATCCATCTGAGGACACATATTGTATTGTGTGTGTATGTATTTTCGGGCATGCAGAGAAATTATACAGTAAAGTCTGCTATTTTAAACAACAGTAATGTATGCACTCAAGCATGTCAAAATGTGTGCCTCTGTCCAAACGTGTGTGTGTGTGAATCGATGCATTGGATGACAGCCAGTGGCCCCCTTCTGTTCCCGCTACATGCTGCCCAATCATGCCGCGCCACTATATTCTATGAGCAAACCGCAGCTGATCCTAGACCTGCTATCTGAGCAATTACCCAGAGTGCTTTGTGCCCACATGGCAGCCTGGACAAGCTCATGCCCTCTGACATAGAACGCAGGGGGGAGGGTGAAAGAAACTGTTCTGTCCGGACTGTTTTTGCGTTGGAAAAGTGTAAGAGGCACTCTGATGATGAGGTTGGAGGTGACTAACGTGTCCAGCCTACTGTCTCTAGGAGTGGACAATGGCGTAGTTGGCGGCAATAGATTTGAATGGGGGAGGTCTCCTGGGTTCATGATTATTACTATAACTAACTAGAAGATTGCATTTGAGTCCATTTGTCATTCGCTCCACAATCATACTATATGTGGTAAGTTACCTACATCGCCACAGCTGACCTGGGGCAAACTGAGGCCATATCACATCTTGCCACTTCAGCCATGACCAAACTCACCCTGACACATGATATATACATAATGGCAAGGTGACGTGTCTTGCCCAAGGACACATCAGCCGTATGAATAAGCGAGTATCAAAACATCCTTCCGGTCAGTAGGCTACTCGCTCTACCTCCTAAGCCACTGAATTCAATCAAGTATTTCCGCACTAATCCAAAAAACTAAAATACTTGAGGTGAATGTATGGATGGATGTAGTCGACTGATTATAAGGTTTCATTGTGGGACCTAATTTTAAGTATGGCAGCACACAGTCCCTCAATAAGTCCATTTGAAAGCATATGCACTGGCTGTGTTTTATTGATTTAGTAGGGCAGTATGATGTGAAATATAACAGAGGGCTCATGGGAGTAAAACTCAAGCAGCATCGCTGTACGCTTTTCCCAGCTGTGTGCGCCAATCCACTCAATGATCATTCCCTGAAAAGTTTTTCTAGTGTTCATCATTGGCGAGAGGGATGCTTGTTTCACTAAGATGTATGAACGTAGCGAGATAGAAATAGATCATGAAATAGAGAGATCATTTCCTAGTCACACAGCCACTTTAACTGCAAGGAAAAACTCTGAGACAGACGGAGAAGTCAAACAGAATTAATAGGGCTGGATAGCGAACAGTGATAGCATAATTCACAGTGTATAGACATCTGAGACCAGCGCTAGTGTTGCTTAAATTTAGCAAGAAGCAGTGGGGGGGTAAAGTGCTGCTCTCCTTCATTTCCCCAGAAGATATCGAGTTATCCGGGAAGATTTTTAATGAATTGTAAAAAAAAACAAAAAAAAAACCACCCACATTCATCCTCAACAAATCACCTCTAGGGATTACGGTAGGAGTCGTGTTTGCATTTCTGAAGCGGGCAAAAAGTTAAGATGGAAAGTGATTGTGTGACAGTGTCCTAGACATGTGTGTTCTGATTATTACCAGCTCCATAAAGAAAACAGGATTAAGAATTACGCACATATACAATTTATTACATCTGTACTTATTTCTATAGCCGAAACAGAGAACAGAAAATACATAATAGTTAATTAACTAAATAAAATAACATAAAGACAACAAAAATAATCTTGATCAAAATGTAAAATCCGAATGTAGAATTCTCAATATTACATTGCAGAAAAATTTGGGAAGATTCTCAAATAATTACAAATTCATACAGTATAAATCAAAAATGTATAGCAACATCTAGTGGTCTTAATTTGCTGTTACATCCACAAAGTCACTGGACTATTATTGAGTTATTATATCCTATATTAGCGCCATAATAGTGTCTTACAGACTCTGCTGCCTTACATGAAGTGTGGGGTGTTGGCTGCAGCAGTGCAATGTAGATAGATAATTAGGGCTCTATTTAAAGGGAGGGCCAGCCCATGAAATACACCAGAGATCTTCACTTCATTAAAAATCAATTATGATAACACACGTGCCAGTGCAACACAACCCTCATGGACATAATCAGCTACTCACACATTCACGTGGGCAAACTCTCCTGGCACCACCATCCACGCTCACATTTTCAAAATATATGCTGCAATTGTTGATACTGTTTGTGTTGATTTGTCTGTGCAGCACTGATCCTTCTCTTAGTAGAGGAAATACCCACTGTTACATAATAACCTCCAGATAACATTCCCGCTCCCGCTGGCTGTCACTCACACAGACCATACTGGGTCAATTCAGGTTTGGGAAAAGACGTCCCATCCATGTTTTTTTGTAAATGTAGCTGCGAGTTAATATTATGCTAAAAAAGGATATGACTTTTTCTTTTTTTGCCTGTTAGCAAAGCACAAGTAAATTCTTAAGACAGTAACTTTAAAGCTTTAAGGTTTGCGGAGTTTAAATCCTCTAAATGAAATCCTACCCACAATGCATTATCACATATTCTAACCGAAAACAATGACACGCATCTTAATTCTCCCATAATCCACCACTGCCGCTGAAATGTAACAAGGCTGCAAGCATATATTGTTAAGTGCACAAGGAAGTGGGAGTCTTAAGACAAAAACATTGATGCTGGCTCCACACGTCTATGACATCACTTCCTGTTAGCGCGTGACAGCTTAGCACATCATCGCTGTGGCAGACAGACGAGCACGGCGAGTGGGTGGTCACCCTGGCAACGGAGATGCTGTCATGACCATCTCCTTATATCCCACCTGACAGCCCCCATTGGCAATAAGCAAACACACGCGCCAAACAATATGCACCTCCCACGCACACGTATATTCACAACATACAGACACATTCATTTAAAAAACGCAACAGCAAGACAATGCACAGCTTGCCCACATGCTCCTTTGGGCATCATTATGCGATACAAAGACGCACATGAGGTAAAAACCAATACAGTAAAAGAACTGTTCATTGTAGAACCTCTTTTTCAAACATAAAATGAATTGTCATGTGTATCAGTATCATACAGCCGGTGCAGGATTTGTTCAATTAACAACCTAAAACATCAGCTAAAAGTTTTGTGGCTTTTTTAATGCATCTTTAAGACCAAACTTGGGCATTTGTGAATCGCTATGTGCCCTATATGTTTACTGCACATGTATGTTGTGTGGATAACCTACCGTCATGGCCAGGCTGAAACTGACCTGTTTTTACAGACTATAAATAGCACGTAACAGGCCGCATTCATTGACAGCTCTGTGTGCGCGCCTAGTCCCGTCCCAGTCCAGTGCTTTGACCCAGTTTGGAGCCAGTTGGGTAGAAATTGGTAGAAATGGGTCACGTCTTAAGCCCGGCCATAAATCACACAAAAAAAACTTGTCTTAAAGAAAAAAAAGGTGTTGATCGCTGCTCAGTGCAAAGGTTAGTCATTAACATATAACCATATATAGAGACACTATGATCTATTGTTGAGTAAACTAAATACGACATTCAAATACATGGATTAAAAAACAGCACTTTCCCTACTTCTTTGTTAGCTCTAAATGACTCTAAATGACACAATTAGACATCAACTAATAAAATCTTCTGAGTAGCACTAGAAGAATCCAATGTACCATCCCTTGGTACATTGTATTAACAGGTAATGCTTTAGTTGAACACAATGAAAAACTAGGCCCACAGTCGTACGCCCGACAGCAAGGTGTGTATATCGGCGAAACGGCCCCCAATGCTATGCACCAACTGGCCCCTTAATCAGACATTGTGTGATTTCTAAGGGTTTTTATATTGTTAACTGGCAATAAAGAGGCCCCGCCCCCAAACCATGACAAACATGGGAAGGATATATCTGACTTTTTTGATTTGAGCCTAATCGGGCAAAGTATGTGCACGTTAGAGGCTGTCAAATATACCTGACCTCCCAATTTCAATCCAAAATGGCAGATTTCCTGTTTGTTGTAGGGTGGGGCCATAATAATAT
>JAVQKC010148599.1:0-12798 GCA_036025475.1 Philypnodon macrostomus | reverse complement strand
GTGAGATGGTTCTTCTGCTGAGGTGGTGTTGGAGGAGAGTGAGATGGTTCTTCTGCTGAGGTGGTGATGGAGGAGAGTGAGATGGGTTTGCCTCTTCATATTTGGATGACTAAAGGATATGCTGTTTATTATGCATTCTGTAGTATGACCTCACCATCTCTTCCTTTGTCCACAGACTGGCAGGTTGCTACGCTGGCCTTGTTGCTAGGGGGTGGGGCCTTGGTGCTGATGTCCTTCCTGGTCGCTCTGGTGGCGGTGTGCATCGGTACAAGACGGCGCTTCTACGGACCCGTCGCCTGCATGTTATTCGCCGCAGGTCAGTGCTCACAAACACACTGAAGACGACTGCCACGCAATATATTTAATTAGCTCATTTACACAAGGGAAGTGGAAGATTGCAGGGTAATCGTATTGAAACCTGCATTCAAATGATAATCCCTAGATTCTTATTTAAAGCCAGACAGCATATAAAATGTGAAAATATACTTAAGCTCAATCCCTCTTCCTCATTTAGTGCAAATCCTATTTTTCGGAGTGGAGCCCGACAGGGTCAGAGCTGTGCATTTAATTTCCCGTCTCCGAGCCCAAACTCAAATTGGACAACTGTCAACTCTCCACAGTTTCGCCGTTTTCATTGCGTCCAATAATCGGAAAATTTCATTTTTTAAAGTGTGAAAAGTTACATTTTCTGAAGCCTGTCATGAGCCGGGAGCAGTCGGCAGAGTGAGATGCGGCATTATATAGGTAACTTAATATCAATATTCTCAAGAATGTACACTCATGAATGGGTTTAACCTAGTGAGTTTATGTCAACATGGCATGTAGCTTGATATCTGTGGACAAAAGTGATTTAGACAGTTTTTGGAATTATGTATATATTCTATCAAATACATACTACCTACATCTACTTCTGAGTTATTATCAACGTAACTTTATTTCTTTATTGTCAGCACTTAGTTATCCTTCCTTTCAATTTGACACATTTTTCTATCGAGCGCTTATAGAATTGTATAAAAAAAGATCTTGGTATCGAAAATGCAGCATTCACTCACTTTCTCTAACCCCACCACAAACTGCCCAGCTACTTTTTATTGTAAATAGAATAAAAATGTAGTCCTGACAAAACTACTGATATATAAAGCCAAGTGAGCGCCTATAAGCAAGTGTGTCATTGATCAAAACGCACTGTTGAATCTAGAGAGAGTCACTGTCAAAAATCTGTTTATTGACTAACTTTGGTTCTACACAAACTGCCTCTGAATATTCCTTCAATTATTTTAACACGATCAAAATGCAGAGCAAATAATAATCAATTCCTCAAAGAGACTGTGATACAGTAGTTCCTCTTAGACCTCGCTGAGCTCAATAATTTATGAATATGTATAACCGCAAACAAAGAGAGCCTTCGGAAGTGCTCGGAGGGACGCGCTCGGAAACCTCTTTAAAGTGTTTTGGACAGACTGTTGGGGACACTCGCTGAATGATAAATCACATTGTAGCCGCTTCTATATCTTGATAGCTGTGTTAATATTATTGTGTTTTATGCATTTTGTGTTATTTAGTAAAGTGCCAGGCCTTGTTTATGTTCCCACAAGATGAGTTTCCTTTGAAGAAACCACCATTGATGTGTTCCTGCTTTGTTCCACTGCCATCCATCTTTGGCTTTTTTAAACATCTATTTCTATGCCCTCGTTCCTCCCCTGGAGCACTTTTACCTCCGCCACATCAACCCATTCTCTTGTCTTTGCAACCTCGTTATAGAAGCTGTCCACCATCACTTTGTCTCCATACGATCAACTTTGATGTATTTTGTTTTGCCCAAATGTGCTAAATGAAGTAAATAGATGTAAATGGCACTCCCTAAGGGCAACCCGGCACACTTCCCAAACCCACTCCGTGCTAATTCCTGCTGCTGTCGTTTTTCATGCAGCTTTGTGCTTGACGGCTCAAATAGTCTTCATACAAGTGCAGCCATTTTTGCAGAGAAAATATGGATTTAGAGGAGTTCTTAAATGTATTTATTATTATTTATTTATTCTTTATTTAACCAGGTAAGCAAATTGAGATCCAATTCTCATTTACAATGGCAACATTCATTCCTAGGCAATGTGGGTTAAGTGTCTTGCCCAGGGACACAATGACAGCGTGTGCTGGGACGGGGACTCAAACCACCGACCCTCTGGTTGAAGGGCAATAATTAAAAATACAAATGAAATCATATTGTTTTACCTTAGGCCGATTTGTGCTTTGTTTAACAGATCAGTAGCAGAACAGGGTACCTATTTAACTTTATTTGACCTTTTTTACTGCCCATGTACCACCAGTGGGGCCCATACCCCTGTTTTAGAACCACTGGCCTCAAGAAACAATAACAGAAAGTTAGTTAGTAAACGCGATTTCAGTTCTGTATCTTGTTCATGCTCTTACATTCCTTTATTTGCATTTTATTACAAATGCAAATGCCTCTGGATTACTTCGGTCAGTTTTTAGACCACTGCTATGGACTTATGCAAACACTTTTTATGGGGTCACCTCAAAACCCATTACGCTGTGTCATTATCTTTGTCAGGGCACTTTCATATAGAAGAGGTATTTATACATGTACGATAGAGTTTATGCAGAGTCGGACTGTTGCGTAGAGCGTATTTGAAAAGCCTTTTCAGATATTACTTTCTTGAAACTGTTTCTTGTCTTTTGTGCAGTGGTCCTCCAGGCCTGCAGTCTGGTCCTTTACCCCATCAAGTTCATCGAGAGCATCAACCTGAGGATCTACCACGAGTTCAACTGGGGGTACGGCCTGGCCTGGGGAGGAACCATTTTCTCTTTCGGCGGGGGGATCCTCTACTGCCTCAACCCTAAGAACTACGAGGAATACTACTAACTACAAATGCTGGCACTGGGAAAAACATATTGACTTGGAGGGTCGTGTTTGTGGTTTGACTTCCGGGGAACTGTAAGGAATACTCCAAGCCGGATTTAGTTGTCCCTGGAGAATTAACTTTGACAGCTGAGACGTTTCCTCTTCTTGCCCCGGCCACAGAAATACAAGCACTGTGACTTGTCCCACTGGCAGACCGCTCAGTATTCCAATTAGGGTGCCCCGGGCTGGGCAGGGGTGGTGGGGCGGGATGGGTGTCACATCTATATATACGTACATGCATGTGAACACCCCCAGCTCTGACCATCTCCAACATATATACAAAATACATCAGTTAAGACCATCAGTGTGTAGAGGAAGTGGATGAGAACTACTAGACTTCATAACTTTCCTCTAAAGGGGTGAATCAAAGACACACACGCTCAATATTCCACTATCGACCCGCTCGACTGTTACCTCGGCAACCGCTGCACACACGTGGCTGTCACCGTTGATTAGCCGTGGTCGGAGGTGTGAAACGGGACTGCTCTCAGAGTCTAGTCTAGAGTTTTACTAAAGGGAAACATAATGATGCTAGCTGGTGTAACCACAGATAATAATATGGTAGTATTGGCCCTATATGGTATGTATGAGTAGGGCTCACATCAATATGACAGGGGCAAATGTAAAATAGCATGTCCGACATCAAACGATTGAAGTTTTTAATGGGCACATTGAGGTTCTGTATCTCCAAAATTGTTGCTAATCCTGCAGTTGAGTAGATGCAATGATTGATGGCTGGATTAAGCGAAACAATGCTATTGACGGTAAGAAGTGAAGGATTAATGGACATACACAGACTTTTGGACCATTGCGGGTCAATTTGGTTGCGCTGACCTTGCCGTGCATATCTCACCCCTCCTAAAGTATGTATTAGTGGTACAAAAGAGATAACAATACATTCACATTAAGGCCTCTCCCGCAGCATTGACTCTGTAATGGTTACCATGCCTGAGGTGCTGGCTCTAATCTGCTGTGGCTTGGATGTAGTTGGCTTTTGTATAGCGGCCATGGATCCCTTACATTTACAAGCCTAATATATGATAAACATTCCTGCTTTAGATTGATACCGCCACCCATCACTCCAAACACCTTCATTTGCAAGTCTCAAAATCTGAAGGCTGACATTTTGGAGATGTGAGCCGGGGCGTTGTCTGCTCTCTTTTATTGTCACATATTTTCTGAGGAGCTGTCAAGAAACCATCACCAAAAATAGGCATCGGCTCTCAATCCCTCGACTCTTTAAAATGGGAACACAGAGCAGCTGCCATTCACGTACTGCGGCTGATATAAACCCATTCAGTATAAAGTCAGAGCTGTCAGCAATAGCCACTTTAGTTGCTGTTGGGAATTCCCTGTATATTCTATATGTAGTGTGTGTGAAGGAACCCTCATTGTGGAGTGGGCAAAATGTACACTGGCAATGTGCTGGACATTTTATTAGGTAGACCTAGCAGTTCTGTGGGCAAAACCTGGTATGAAATAGAAGAAAAGCAACATTAGCTCAGATAATCACATCAAGATTGGTATCTCTGCACACACAAGATGAAGCAGAAGACCACACCAGGTGCCACTTCTTTACTGTAGGATCAAGATCTACCTAATAAAGTGACCAGTGAGTGTATATCTGAAAGCTTCACTGGTTGAGGTATAATCACAATAGCTGCCTTTTTTCTTTCCAGCAGTTCCAGCCATTATTGCATTAGTCACGGCGGCTATATGGGTCGACTGGTGCAGTTAAGCCTGTGACCCTCATTTGAAGTATTTTATCCATCACTGAGTTGTCACCGCTTCTATGCGTTCCAGGTATAATGAGAATATAAAGCACTTTGAACACAATGGAGAAGCTATGACACCAGTGGGCGCTATTGTTAATACTGTACCGATCACAGCTTTGTAAGGGTGTTTTTGCTACCTATAGAAAATGTATCTGTGCCGTGGTGGTACTAGAAGAGCCTTAGGCATTTAGACTGTAACAGATCTGGGCTGGAGTACAACAGGATTATTGTCATTGTGATCAGAGCTTATATAGTAGAGGGATGTGTCCCCTATGTGAACTCACTATGGGCATGTGAAGGTTGAGGTGATGGGGCCAGGATAATAGGGTTGTTGGTACTGGCTACCACCCTGTCTAAATACACGCTAAATACATGTGCTAGGAGACTTCAATATTGACCCTAGTGAATGAACGGTGAAAATAATTGTCTGTATTTCTCTGTGTCAGCCCTGCAACTATCCCACCTAAGGCCCTTAGACGCTGGGATAGGTTCCAGCCTCCAATGGGAAGAAGCTGAATACACTTTTATTAGAACAGTTTGTTTTTTTATGCAGTGAATATGGTTGAACGCCGCAGCGGTGGTGCAGTGGGTAGATGCTCGCCCTTCAACCAGAGGGTCGGTGGTTCGAGTCCCCGCCCGAGCACACACTGTTAGGCCCTCCCGTGGACCCACCACCCGCGGGAGGTACCCTTAAAAAAAAAAAGGGCTGGTGCAATGTGGATCGGGCTGTGGTCGAAGGCTGGAGTTCCCGGTTTCGGACAAGCGGAAGAAAATGGATGGATGGAATATGGTTGAACAATCTGAGAGCCAGCCCTTACTCTCCATGCCATTCCTGGTTTGCACTTCATCCCATGGTCCACCACTCACATCGGGCCTATTTTTATTCACACAAGCATCAACGCAGCAGTCAAATATTTATTGTAGTAAAAGTGCACTCTATTTCTAGTTCGACCCCAACGCTAGAGACCCTTCGTCTTCATTGAGCTGCCAGGCGCACAGCCACTCACTAAGCCAGACAAATCTCCTGCCACAAAGTTTCAAATCAAACATTTTACAACTGTTTCTATTGCTATATCTTAAACCCTAGATTAGAAGTGACACTAGAATATGTCACTAGCCAATACTGAACAGATGTTGCTTTTCAATCTGAGGCGTGTTTAGCTTTTTTAATTGGGAGCTGGAATGAATGTTCTTGTGATTACTGACTTACTGACAAAACAAACATGTATGCACCAGTTCCAGAAATGCAAGGATGTTTGTTTTATCCCTCAGTTTATTCCTGGTTTAGTCCTGGTTTACTCCTGGTTTATTCCTGGTTTAGTCCTGGTTTAGTCCTGGTTTAGTCCTGGTTTAGTGCTGGTTTAGTCCTGGTTTAGTGCTGGTTTAGTCCTGGTTTAGTCCTGGTTTAGACACAGTTTATGCCTAGTTTATCCATGGTTTAGTCCTGATTTAGTCCTGGTTTAGTCCTGATTTAGTCTTGGTTTAGTCTTGGTTTAGTCCTGGTTTAGTCCTGGTTTAGTGCTGGTTTAGTCCTGGTTTAGTCCTACTTCAGACCTGGTTGGACCGATATAACTATTTTAAATTTGTTTAGTTTTTCTTCACTTATGTATTGTTTAGTCCTGGTTTAGATGCAGTTTATGCCTAGTTTATCCATGGTTTAGTCCTGGTTCAGTCTTGGTTTATACTTCAGCTAGCTTTGGGGAGGGAACGAGCCACACTCAAATAGGCCTAGCGGCCCCTGTAGAAATTACCTACCTATGCATTGATTTTTAGCCTAGCATTGTGCAAAAATAATTGTCTTTTTGCAGAAATAGCACTTTTGTATTGTCTGACCTGTGTGCACCTCAGCCCAGATCTGATTGGTTGTAATTAGCTTTTGTTTGGTTCCTCATTTCTACAGATGGCAGCTTGCAAACGGGGACTGTTTTATGCATTGAGAGCGGAGATATTGTCTAATAATGTGCGTAGGGACTTAGGCTGTGGAAGAGCGGATGACAGCATGCATGTGTGTCCTTGGGCATGTTTTAGATGCCATTGTAGAGATGCCAGTAATCAGCATTTATCTCTTTGTACGTTGGCACATTAAAAGCACTGAAGTGAATTGTCTATGCGTCTTCTTTTTTGGTCTTCACTTTAGCTACAGCACAAGGTGGTCGAGGTAGCATTAATCAAGCGCACCTCTGGGATTAAGTACAGTAGGACCTGCAGAAGAATCCAGGTCAGGACACTCGGTTGGGGCAAAGTCAAAGGGGTCTCACCATTAGCTCTCGCCATTGGAGCTTCTCAAATGCTAATGGTGTATGTAAAATTCAAGGTTGCATTTATGTATTCATTATGTGCATTTATACAAAGATTTTTGGTTGAAGTTTAAAAGATACATACATTATAATATCGGAACTAGGTCTCCATCAAGAGACGATGGTATTATAGACCGCTCAGAACAACACTTTTTCAGTGTAATATCTCCAAATTAAAATGAGGACTGGACAATACTTTTGTTTGATTGATTGACAGTAAAAAAAAAAT
Source organism: Philypnodon macrostomus (assembly GCA_036025475.1). Taxonomy (NCBI): domain Eukaryota; kingdom Metazoa; phylum Chordata; class Actinopteri; order Gobiiformes; family Eleotridae; genus Philypnodon; species Philypnodon macrostomus. The sequence continues at coordinate 5,577 of JAVQKC010148599.1, read as the reverse complement.
CAAATATATATCAAATAATTCTGCTATATTTTGTTAAAAATATTGTAGTTATTGAACATCATTATTGCGTTGCCAATACTGTACCAGGATATCAAATTGATCAATGCATTCAAAACCCCTACAAACTTCTAGCAACATATATTCACACAACCTGCTGTTCTCTGTAGTTCAACAGTGATGGTTCTGGTTCAACTGTGATGGTTCTGGGGCCTGGGTTCCTCTCGTTAAAAACTTAGTGTTTATCCTTGTTCTTGGACTTTCTCTTAACAAACACTCCTGCCAATTAGGAGCTCCACTGCCAACCACAGCATACGGCTCCTCTCAACACTTGACCAAAAACAGCAACTGGCAACAACACCCTCAAATCGTTTAGCTCTGCAGAGACTCCTGTTTGGTATTTTTGGCACGAAAACGGAAGCGTAAACAGACTGCCAGTGACAATAAGCACCGTCTCCTGTGAAGAGCTTTATGACAGACAGCCCTCACTGCGGGGAGACGTCAAAAACACGGCGAGAAAGTGCTTCATCAAGTCATGTAAGCGTTTCGGCTCGGCATGTGTAGAAATAACTGTTATATTATAAATCATCCCTTGTCACTTTAATTGGGGAGTTTCAAGTTTTCTAATTGGCCAAATTACCCCGATAAACTACCTTCTTCACCTGGCCCATTATTCACTCCGGGAAAAGAGCGCACGCAGACACAAGTATTCTTGCTAATTCTGGTGCGTAAATTGGATAAGCTATTGTTCCGGGATGGCGCCACAAACCTAGGGGTGGCGGAGTTTCTCGGCCTGTCATATCGCATCAGGCTCCATCAGCATCTAAACTCTCCGCATCTGTGTCACTCCACAGCCCCGCAGCGCGCAGACGCACCAGGGGGTAGTGACTTATCTGACCGTAACACAGGACTTAGGCGAAATGATTTATCGCACGGTTTAGTTGTTTATAATCAGCCACAGATATGTTGTTGTGTTTTTACTCAGCCTCCAGGGACGTGTGTATCAGAAAACATTTTGCAAGACTCACTGGCCCTTGTGCTGAGGCGGAGAGGGTAATCCGGGTGGAAGAATGCTGCCCTCGTGCGACCACAAGAGGTATCACAATAGTATATTTTCTGATCTCACATTACTTTGGCGTAAAGTTGTTGTTTTTGCCAATAATTCACATACATTTCTGTCTTTGGTCATGTAGGCCTAAAGGGTGAAAAATGACCTATGCCTTGAAAGGTAAAACATGCATGTGGTAGAATACCGGGTCAAATACTCACTTAGTAAAGCCCTATAGGGTCAGTTCATTCAAAGGAGCACGTGTGTTGTTGTATGTGTAGACCCTTTCAAAGTTTGTAAACAGAAAGTTCTAAATTCTGGAATGGAAGCTAACTGGAGGCAAGACCATAATACATTTTCATTGGAGAAGCTATCATAAGCCACAGAATGTTGCAAATGAAGATGGTTTTGACAAAGGCCAACCACTCTGCTACATGTAGGTGATGTCAGAGCCTGGGTAGGAAACATTAGTGAATGTACCTCACACTGTACACTTTAGTTTACAGGTAGCATTTGTCCGGAGGAGGCAAAATTCCTGATTTTGTATGTTTTACCAGAGTCTTACAGACAATATTTTTTATTGTATGTTCAGAATTATTCTATCCCTCACCAGAAATCCAACTCTTTTGTAAAGTTAACTCACTTTTGCTCAAGTCGCCTCCATTCCGGAACTTCGAACATCCCATATGACACATTTTAAAGAGTTCCAGTCTGCAGCAAGAGGAAGATCTGTCACACATCACAAGGCAGTAATGACAGAGATCGGGATCATCTCCAAGTCAACAAGGAAATCCCAGGACAATGATGTAATGTTATATAGTATATAGTGTATTTATACGATCTGTCAAAACACATGTATCTAAATAAGGTTTTTATTTTCTGTCTAGTTCAAATCAGAATGTATGATTTCTCTACATTGATTTGAGATTATTTAGAAATCAACGCAAATGGAGTAACAGACACAAAGAACCTTAAACTGAACATGTCAGGTGACCGGTTGCTCCAGAGGCTTTAAGGATAGGTCAAATAGTTGATCTAGTCATACCATGGGAACAATGAAGTCAACATGAAGTACACACAAAGACACATCACACGTCTTTTTGGTCCCATAGAAAGAGATCGCTCCCCAGATTAACCTAATAACATTGCACACACTGTAGGTTCTGAACATTAAGAACAGTACAGTACCCCTCCATCCTATATCCAGCCCTTGTTTCTGCCTCGCTGCAGACAGGCCCGCGTCCTTGTCCCAGACACAAACAGGCAGGAGTCTGATCTGCCCCACATGCCTCTCAACAGCCAGGATCACTTTCTGTTTTTGGAAGAGCTTCACTGGCTTAACCGCGCCTCGTGGAAGTTTGATGGAACCTGAATCCTTACTATTACCGCTTTTTAAATATAGCCACTGTCCCTTGCGCTACATCCATTCGTAATTTGGCACCGTTAACTCACCTACACCAACCGTTAACCAAAAACAAATACACGGTTTCGCGCCCTCTCTTCCTGTTTCCATTGGACGAAGCCTGTCACGTGACCACCACCCACCTGCGGTCACTTGTAGTTACTTCGTTGATTTAAAAGTAGTTCTGGTTCCGGAAATAAAACAGATAGGGGCAGAAAGGTGTCGGGTTTTACGCATGGCGTCCTCGGAGCGCCACTCGGGTCTTCACCTCCTCGTTGACTATTTCGAGGTGGGAATGCTCCAGGGGCGACACCAGGCAGCGGCCCCCACCCTCCCCGCGCACACACCTGCTCCTCTCCGTCCACGCGGGTGTGTGACAGGCGCTCTTCCCCCACGTCAGTCCGCTATCTGTGCGCCTTTACGCGTCATATCGCTCGTGGATCTGTCTCTCTATCCCCCGGTGGAATTTTATCTACTTTTAATTTTATATTTTGGTTTATCGTGGGGCTGGTGTCATGGCGGAGGGTGTGCGACCCGAGGACTACTGCGACGAGCCTGTGGAAGACGAGTTTGGGGAGATCATCAAGTGTCGATCTGGTAAGAACAACAGTACTGTAAACTGTATGTGTGCGTAAACACAGACTGCGCATGTCTGAATAGTCCGCGTAAGTTACCCAAAAAGTTTTCCATTGAGTTTTGAACCAATCTATCACCTATTACCTCCTATGCTATATATCCTCCTGTTGACAAATTTTACGCATGTCCAATGTCTGGTCCGAGGCCAATCATAGCCCAGTGTCAAATTGTATTGTGTCTGCTACTTCTTTAGTTATTCTGATGACTATTTTCTGGAACAAATCAGCATCAACTCCTCACTAGGCAGTTAGGAGAAGTCTTTTAAGAGCTTTTAAATATGTGAAGCTGTGACAGTCCCTCCTCAAATGTATTTTGTCAGGATGATGATGATGATGGTGGTGATGAAGAAGTCCAAATGCCTTAGTCCACCAGTCCATATGAACTCCTAAGGCATGATACAGTATGTACGATTTAATTCTTGCACCAGTCCACACTGTCCAGCTTCCTGTGAGGTGCACTGTATTTAGCATAAGCAACTGGATAAAGCAGGGAGCTCCATACTATGGCCCAGGGGCTTGATGCGTCCAACAGAGCAATATTTTGTGGCCCTCAAGCTTCCCTGTCAATTGGCCCAAATGTGACTCTACATAATCCAGTTATAAACATTCAATGTGTAACAAGATATCTTTCCACTTCTCTGTGTGGCTATAATAAACACTAAGTGAAAAAAGAATGTATATACACAGCCTACTGCATGTGGCCAGAAAACAGATACAACCAAAGGAGAGTCTGGTGAAGTCTCTTATGAGTTATTCTTTGACAATGTGCTCTCAGTGAAAAAGTCTGGACTCCCCTAGACTATACTGGACAGTTGTATGTGAAGTCTTCTGTATTGAAGTGCAGGGTCTGGTTAAGTAAAGGCTCAGTGTCTTCCTCAGTCTCTCCTCGTCACTGTGGTGGTAGTTTGTGGTAGTGAACTGGCAGCCTGTCTGAAGCTGGAAATAGCAGTCAGCTGGCCTAAAGTGGTTTCAAATAGCCCTCTAGACCATTGCTTTCTATATAACATTATTGTCCACTATATTCCAATGTATTTTTTTTTATGAATCTGGTCTTATTTCTTCCATACAGTCAATAATACTAACTACATTGTTTGTTGAATTCTTCAAATATTCTATAAATAGTTCACATATTTTGCTGATGCGTTGGACTTGACCACCCAAGTAGTTCCTGTCTGGGTGAGCAACATGTCTGTGAGTGTCTAAATGTAGCCCCCTGGTCATTGATAAAACTGGCCCATGTGGGAAGTTAGAAGTCTAAAGTTGATGCATTATTTATTCATTCATATTCATATTATTCATTAATTCTTACTCATTTTAAAACGGACCTAATCGCATGAAGCACTTCCCCGTCTGTTGGCTGTCCACTTTCCTATTGTGATTGTCAATTTGCTCTGATACTATGTTAGGGGCCACACATAAAGTGCAGCTGATGACATGTCACTGACCTGATGCATCCCCGCCTCAGGCCCCTAGTGTCTCTGTGTGCCACACTTTTGTTTTCTTTGTGGATTGCTTTTAAATTGTCAGATTTATCAGCATTGACAAGCTTTCATCGGCCGTGGGAGCTGTAAGAGAATATATGTGCTCGTGTGAAGGCCTGTCTGCCTGTTATCACGGCCCCCAGCTCCAAATATTACCCATCATGCCTTTGGCTCAGGCATTAAAGTCATGGGCTAATCCAGGGTGTAACAGACAGGGAGGTGGAAACTGGAAATAGTTTGAAAATGTGCACCCTTAGGATCATTAGGAGCATGCCAGAATCCTACACAGAAAATATATTACATTTCTTATCATTAAAAAGTAGAGGCAGGAGTCAAGCTACTTCATTCAGTTTTGAGGCATTGTTTGGCCATACCCAATACAATGCCACATGCAAATAGTGAAAAAATCTATAATTATTTTTGCAAAATTATTATGATTTAATTGTTAATCGGACAGTATTCATGCAAAACATATGGTATCTAAAAATATAACCGAGCATTTAAAAATTTCAGCTAGCCTACCAAAGTAAAATTGCATTCGAATAAGCCTGCAGAAATTGGTGCACTACAGCCTTTTTCATCCCTGTTAAACCCGGTTATATGGAAGCTTGACTTGACTTTTATGAACTTTATTAAATACTAGAAAACAAATGTAGAAATTCTACCATATCATTATCAATGTAGTAGTCATTTCTGTGACCACCAGATGGCAGCAGAGTCAGTCCCTCGCTTTGCCGAGAGAGCCCAGGAGGAGACTGAGAGAAGATGAATGTGTGTGCTCTGCTGAGACTTGACCAAAAATACAGTTGACTCATGGAATACAAACACCACACAGCTGCTAAGGAGACCTCCAAATCTGAAATACACTCACTTAGTTTAAATAGATGCACCCATATTAGGGGCGGCAGTGGTGCAGTGGGGTAGGCGCTCGCCCCTCGACCAGAGGGTTGGTGGTTCGAGCCCCCGTCCGAGCGCATACTGTCGTTGTGTCCCTGGGCAAGACACTTAACCCAC
>JAVQKC010148587.1:0-43849 GCA_036025475.1 Philypnodon macrostomus | reverse complement strand
CAATAAATAAATAAATAGAAATAAAATAAAAAAATAAAAATAAGTGTCTTGCCCAGGGACACAACGACAGTGTGTGCTTGGATGGGGACTCGAACCACCAACCCCTCTGGTTGAAGGGTGATCGCCTTCCCACTGCGCCACTGCCGCCCCACCTTATGTTATATAGTAAACATAAGCAAAAAAGAACTTTGACGATAAAGTATCTAGTTACTTTCCATCATTGTGTTTCAAAAGTCACTTTTTGTGCTCCTTCAAAATGTCAGACTTCCCATGATGCAAAAGTTCTCTGCAGCAGACAATCTATCAGTTCCCCTGGCGGGCGTCTCAGCACGACCCTTGTTCACAGACTTTGACAGATAGATCTTCCTTACATGTGTTTAGGGGCCCCTCAGGATGTGACTGACTTGTGAGGCCTGTATATGGGCCCTATGAATTTAGTTTTAAGACAGAGGTTGTCAGGGTGTCACATGGCTCATAGCTCATTACACGATGCACTCCGGGTTTGTTTTTTTTGTGGCAAATCTGTAAAGATGCCGCTCGTCAACAAAAGGGACGGACCGTATAGCATGAGTGCACAGTTGTTAACATTTAGAGGGGGCGAAATAGTTACGAGCGTATAAAATTTGATAGCTCCCTTTAGAGAACTTAGCGGCAAGTGTAAAGTTTGCACACAGTGCGATCAATGCGCCCCTCTTCCTATTGTACAATATATCTCAATCCAGGCTGTTCCCCTTCTCTGGTGGGTCGTAGATTCATGTTCATATTGAAGTAATAGCTCCCACTATACATACATATATATATAGTGTATTTTCATAGAATGTGCTTGAGATCTGTGCAATATTTATTAGGGTGAGCTTTCTCTATATTCCATACAGGGTTTGACAATCAAGGGGTGCCTATAATGCTAACTTAACTTTTCTGAACTACCTCAGTATAGTTAGTATAGTCTCTCATCCAAAACAAGTGTAATTGGCCAAAGCTTCTAGCCTGCAATGTGTAATCTAGGCAGCATTTTCCCCTTACCATATGCTTTTAGATGATCCTCTTAATACAAGAAAAATAGAAACCTTCCCTCTTAAGTCTCAGTGTGTAACCAAGTCATAATTCTTTTTCCTTGTCTATAATGTGATATGTATGGCTTCTTATGGCAGTTATGTGCCATATAGCAGTAGAGTTCATCATTGCTGGATTGACAAATGTGACTCAAGGGCTGTATAAAACATCTTACCACACACTTAACCTGGGCTTGTTGATTTGTTCGTCTCTCCTCACATGGGGCCTGTAAAGTTTTTATTTGGGAAGGTAGGGCCATAATTGGGAGCGCACACAAAAGCCGTTAGACTCTTTGAGAGGGGGGCTGACGTGTTAATGGGTCAACGTGTGCAAGCTAATCACCGTTTGGCCGTTAACCACACACCGACACCAGCGCAGCCATTCCAGGGGTTAACTAAACCGAGGCGTGACACATGGCTGAGCTTTATGGGGTCCAGGCAGGGGGAACAGGGCCCTCGGATGACGTTAAGGAGTCCATAATAATGACAGCAATTACCACAATCGGTTTAAACAAATGGCCGTGCGCCGAAACCTCATCATACTCTGATCAGATCGGCCCTAATGAGATAAAGATGCCAATTAATCCTGTGTTAATTGCTGCCAAGCGTTCTCAGGAAAACACCAAAATATACACATGCAAATGCGAGACTTGACTGCTGCGCTGTCCGGGATCCAAACTGTGAAGTGTTGAGAGCATATTTACATAATGATTATAGTGATGACGCTGGTGTGGGTAATGATGATGATGATGACGCTCATATCAGGGATGTATTTACTGTACTGTCTGAGCAGTGACCTTGGCTAATTGATCAATACTGTTTCTAATCCAATCATAGTGTCCCAATGAGGCCCCAACTACACTAAATACATTTTACTAAGTGAACTTTACCTGTTATAATTAAATCAAACAGGCTAAACTCTAAAAGTGCCATATCAAGGTCAAGTTTTGTTAAACTAAACCAAAACCTTACAAACAAGAATTATAACTAGCTAAACCTCAGTAGCATACTAAACCTAAGTATAGTAGAACTAAACCTAACAGACCTGGTCCAATCAAACCCAACTATCTCAACTTAACACACCTGAGGCAACTTTAAATAATATACTGTACTTAACTACAGTAAACCCAGTTTGATTAAACAAGGGATAGTGAAGTGAAACCAGACTATATTTACCCAAACTGAGCTAAATTAAATTAATTAATCTTACTAAATAACTAATAACTTCTAATCTAAACCAATCTGATCAAACAGATCAGCGATGTTTCTCATCGACCAAGTACTAAACCATCTAAGCTCTTCTGAAGACCTACAGCATAAGCCCATCTTAGCTTTGCTGTACAGGATCCAAACGGGTTGACAGCAGATTTACATATTAATTGTGGTGGGTTATGGTAGTATGAGTACTCCCATAGTTGTGATATCTGCTGTGTATTTACAGTGACCTTGGGTAACTGACCAGGACTACTTTTCATCCAATCACACAGCCCCAATGAAAATCTTTTACAAGACAAGACATGCCCAAAGTCAGACTGACATCAAGCTAATGTTTGATGACGGATGCGCTTTGCTAATGATTGTTGAGCAACCTTTCTCAATACAGGGCCTGAACCCCAAAGTGCTGAGATGACACTGTGCAGTCGGTGACCTCATTATGGCTATTACTGCAGTATGGGAATTTATAGCATACAGCACACAAACTTGTGATGACAAATTCTATAAATCACTGCATTAAGTCCTGCTCTGAAGTCCTCCGCTGCTCCATCCTCCTCTGAGCCAACCCCCTATCCCAATCCATTTGCCTTTGCGTTCTCTAATTGCGTCCTCATAGTTTTGCTCTTTTTCTTGCCTGTGTTGACATGCCGTAATAGTCAGTCCATCCAAAGTGGCTGCGTTGTCACTTCTGCCATTATACGGGCCATTTTCATTTCATCTGCGGAGGTCTTGGCTTCTCACCGCGCTGACAGCATTCCCCTAAATCATGCTCATGTGTAATTGCTGCCTACTTACCCAAATGGCGTGGCTGCTCTATTTGCCTAAGAGCCTTCACTTGTGCCGCTCCAACCTCTGACTAGTCCTTTAACTCAAGTCATTGTCATCAGCTGCATTGTGATCATTCATTGTAATGACTATAGTGGACGTAGATGAATAATTACAATCGTCTTAAGAAACATCAGTCTATTGCAAAATGGCTTGATATAGTGGCTGGCTATAAAGGTATAAGGGAAAATGGAAATCTGACTTAAATAAAACCTAACCTGGCTAAAATGAACCTAATTTAATTCCTTTAAATAATTGAAATTGAATTAAATGCACTTACTTGCTAAACTGTGTTACATCTGTGAACATTGACTGAAAAGATACAGATGGTTAGATAGAAGATAGATAGAAGAATCTATTTGTAAAAATTCTAGAATGTGTACCCGGAAATTAAATGGATGTTGTCAAAACACATACACACACACACACACACATGCCACAGTCAGCCCCTTCCCCAGTGATCTGCCCTGCCATTAGGCCGCCACTACCACAGGGCCGCCGAGCGAATGGGGGTGTCCAGGACCCACTCAGCTCCAGAGGCACATCACTTAACCCGGCGCTCTCACAAAGCCAAAAGCCCTCTCCAGTTAGGCCCTCCCTGTCTCAGCACTATCGATTTTGTGACAATGGGAAAAGGCCGGCCTCAAATCAAGCAGCAAATCATTGGAAGAAAGTTTCAATTAGGTTTTTTCTCCACTTTGTTCTGAAATTAGCTGTTACAGCAGATGTGCACTGTCCTCCATCGCTCTGTTCACTCATTGATAATGGGCTCATAGCAGCGGTTTTCAGAAAGGTTGAAGAGACCCACAGTAAAGCGTAGGCAAGGGCAATATCAATACAATTTCATATTTGAATTCTTCTCTTTGTTTATATTGTTTTGTGATACATGCACCTTAATATGTGACGCCACTGTACCCACTACAATACAAATCAGAAATATTTCCGTATGCTGACATTTTCAAAAGTCTTTACTTCCGAGATGACATATGTGTTGCATGAAGCCAAGAAACTTAATTTCAAAGTCTCTCAGTAATGTTATAATGTAATACAATTTCATGACCCTGAAGTGAGTGAAGCCATCCAAACAGAGTAGCTGTAGATGCGGTGTGGTGAAGTTATTTTGTGCACAAACTGGTGTCTGATTATTTGTCATCCTCACATGTAAAGTACTTAATGAGGAACGCGTCTTTCACCACTGATTGGATTAGTCCATGTTTTCTGTCTTTTGACTCGCACACACTGGTAATGGAGATAAAACCGTCTCTAAAGAGATTACTGTCTTATTTAATTATTGGAGGGAAATGTGTTCTAATCAATTGTGAGTGTGTGCAGCCAGATGTTTGGAGTTCGTATAATTGAGTTATTTCAGTCACACAAACAGAGGCGCGTTTGGTCTAATTAGACTCTGTTGTCAGGAAAAAAATCAAAAATGCTTCAACCGGGAGCTGGGTGCTTTTAATACTCCATTGTGATGTGATTGTGATGTATCATTTTTAGAATTAATTTCTGATGCAATAAAAAGTTGTCTGATCTTTGGATGTTCCTGTTCATCACGAGCTGTCACTTACTTCTGTCATATTTCTTCTCAGAACAAACTGTTTAGAAAAGTACATTATTTGTCGAGGTTTGATGTTCCCAGAGCAATCAGTCGGTCACAGATATTTATAGCTCTCCTCCTCAGTCTTGAATGGAATTAATATTTGTGCAAATGAAGGGCCGCTCTTCTCTTCTGTCAGTGAGTGGAGATGGGTCTGATTTGTGTTGTGATGGTAAAGCATGTCTGAGCAGTTTATAGAATATTCAGATTACCATATAGCTTGAAAGCTTTTGAGATTGACTTTCAAAAAATTAAATGACTTCCAGCAGAGGCACATCAGTAGTGGAGTGCAATGCATAAAATTATTCTTATTCCTGTGTGGGTTCATAGGTGTCTGGAGCATTACCCTACAGCTATGGGCCTTAATGGAGATGGACATGTCTGTATCATGTCCATGTTGACTAAAGTTTTGCCATGGATATTGTATACAAAAATGGTCTGTGTTGTATACAAAGCACTGTAGTTTAGTTAAGCTTAGTGAAGCTGAGACCATTTTCAGTCCATTCCAGTATAGATTCTCAACGGTGAAGGACTTGCTATGGTCAATAAGTATAACGTTACAAGAGAGGGTGCTAACATGTGCTAACACGTGCTAGCATATCATCAACCCTCAAGACCAATGATTATGGATAACACATCTACATGAATTATAATGTTTGTTTGACTTTATGCCATATCGGTGGTTGCATATAAGCAAAAATGTGCCTTTGCATGTATTGACTACTTTCAAGGACAACATTGAAACATTGCTAGCATCACACAATGGCCACTTTGGCATAATTTCAAACAACAGATTTTTTGGACCTCTAACAATGTTGTGAAGCAGCTCCACTCGGCCTCTTCAAGGGCATGCTCTTTTGCATCTGGAGAGCAGGCAGTTTTTTCTCTACCTTCTGTGACTTCATTACCCCGTCAGGCCCGGCCCAGCGCATTGGCTAATTACTCAGTCAGTCCAGCATTGGCAGGTAGTTGCACACATATTGATCAAAGTGCTTAAGGCTGCTCTCAGAAGCCCAGATTAATCAAGCATTTATTTTTGCTGGGGAAAACGTTCAAACTTCAAACTGCGGTCGTGAGGATGATATGGTCTTTATATTGCAATGTTTTTTCAATGAGATTATCACAAAAACATAAGTGGATGCCAATGATACTGAGACAAAGACGTAATTAAGATGTTTTGATCCAGGTCTAGCTGTAGATGGCAAGTCAATGGGGTTTAAAATGTGATTACACTGTCTGAGGACTGAGGGATATTAACTCACAGTTGGAGGCCACCAACAACTATAGACAGGACATTTGTTTTATTATTAGATCAATGAAATGCAAAATAGAGTTTAGATTTTGTGTTGCATCTACATTCTACCCCCACAACATACACCACCAAAGTTCAATTTTAACCATATTTTTAAAACTTACCTTTTACCCATACTGCATCTGGGTTTTGTGGCGCAATAATAAGTTGTGCGTATAAGAAGGCCCTACATAAAGTCATCAAGTCAGTAGAAAAAAACTAGACCTGTGCTGTCGTCCCTGACAGCATGGTGTAAATCGGCGAAACGCCCCACACGTCTGCCACAACAAGTGTTTTATATTGTTAACAAGCAATTAAGAGGCCCCGCCCCCAAATTTGACTTTTTGATTTTTGTGAAGGATGATTTTTGAGAAATTTAGTACATTTCCTTAAAACAACATTCTTTTTTCAGTCTATAGGGGGCGCTATAGAGGTAACTGCCATCATATTAGTCAGATGTGTTCAGGGCCGGGGGGTAATTAGGTATTTCAGAATTGAGCCTAATCGGGCAAAGTATGTGCAAGTTAGAGGCTGTCAAATATACCTGACCTCCCAAATTCAATCAAAAAATGGCCAACTTCCTGTTTGTTGTAGGGTGGGGTCATAATAATATTTTATGTTGGGTACACTGTGGAGAATCACTGTACCAAGTTTCATCGCTCTCTGCCAAAGTAAGTGTGTCCAGGGTCCCATAGGGGTCATAAATATGGGGGCGCTATAGAGGCATTCTTTATTTGACCTCTGTAATGTGCCTATGTACATTAAATATACAATTGCCCGGATCACTGTGCCAATATTCATGCGATTTTGTTTATGTTCAGCAGGATTATTGGCTCAATAAAAGTGCATCAAAGCATCAATTAGGTAATTATTTAATTGTCATTAATCGAAGATGTACCAAACTCAATCCAGTTCTGCATCTTGATGATATGTACCTGTGTGCAACAGTTGAAAAAGATCCAGCATTTAGTTTTTGAGTTATCTTGTTCAACATACAATCTGCGGATGCAGACCAACGTGATTCCATAATATTGTCGTTTCGCCAATATAAATATATGCTGGAAGAGACCACCAATTCCAGATGGTTCAAGGGGGCCAGAAAATCATCAAAGACAGCACTCATCCAGGACATGGACTGTTTGCCCTCCTGCCCTATGGAAAAATACACAGGAGCCTGAAAAGCAGACTAACAGACCTACCCTGGGGGATAAGTACTACATACTGACTAATCAACTTAACACTGATTAGACGAGGCCATTTTAATTTAGAAGCACTTGTGCAATGATAATAACGCTTCTTCAAAAATCAAAAACTATGTTTCTTATTTAACTTGTTTTTTTATAAGCTGACTATTTTTACATTGTTTCTTTATCATGTAGGGCTGCCATTATACAGGTCCATAATGAAGCTTACAGCTCGCATAAAAGTCAACAAACCATTTGGACTACAGCTAACATTAATTCCACTCAGGCTCAAATTGAGGTCTTGGAAGCACTGGATGATAACAGTTAAAGTTTGCTTATGCACCTCAATTGATCTGTGCTTATTTTTGTAGCTTGGTTTGATGCCAGTATGACCCAATAGAAACTCAAGCTGGCCACTTGATTAACAGTTAATGGCAGACCCCAACGTCAATATGCTCTGCGATTAGATTTGTGGCACGGACATTACCACCGACTCTGTCCCCCTATATCAGGCACAAACTACCTCCACTCTCTGTAAGAAAGGCTGCAAAAATGAAGAGTGAACAGTCCCAATCCCAAAGCACTATTTGTTGAAGTAATTTCTCATTCTGGGGCAGAGACAGTAAATACCTTGCTTTGCTCTGGAGTTGAACCCGTGACCTCCCCATGGTCTCTGATGAAACTCCCATGGCCCCCACCGGCTCAAGGCTACTGCAGCGTCTGGGCCCTTGTAATTCACTGGCTTCTAGATCGTCTGCCACACAGTATTGATTTTAGTTTCCTCCCCAATCTCCAGCGCGGGAGTGAAGAAAAGATTAAAACCACTGTCAGTGTTTGGAGGAATAAGAATGCTGCACTGGGGAGATACCTGGAAGAGCAGGGGGTCACATCACATGTACACATACTGCAGAGATCTCACCTCTTTCATGAAGTCTAGTCTGTTGTGAAGGTGAAATAAACATTATATGATTATTCTGTCTGTACAATAATATAAGTTACTATTACCTGGTTCTAGATAAATACCATAATATCATGATATGGTGTAATATCACTGTGGCATGAACATTCTCCACAAAAAATCACCCAAAAGGAAAATATCCCTATATTGCTGTTACTATATGTGGCCAACCAAGGTTGTTTTAAATGCTATAGAAATAAAGTTTGACTTGACTAATAGTGAAAGAATAATAATATTCTGGTTGCCATTGCTCCTAAAGGATTGTCCCCACTAATGAACATAATATGATGCAAGAAGATGTTACATTTGAAATTTCATCACATCATACTTATACATTGACCTGTTTTGATTTTAGAGGGTGATGGGGTGAAGGTGTTTTATTTATTTATTTATTGAGTTTATTTGATAGTGACAGATGGTGCTTATAGCGTGAGCTCATTTGCAGCACGTGTCCCTAGAAGAGCTTTTACCAACAGTATATCTAAAATACTACAGTTAATCGAATAATGGTAAACGAGTTGACACTGACACTAACAACAGATTCAGATACAGACAATTTTTTTTATTTTTTTTAAATGTTCAATCTGTCTTTAAATGAACAGGGAGTGAATTCCAAAGTCCTGTACCTCTCATGGAGAGAGTACTTTGAGCAAAAGAGGTTTTACGTAAATTAACCTTACAGTCTCCACCTGAGGCTGCTCTGGTGGAATTTCTAGAGCCCTGCCGTTTATTTACCCAGTCACTTAGTGGTTTGGGTGCAAGTCCATTGGGACAATTGAAAATCAGTTTTAAACAGTTGAAATTGATCAAATTAGCCCAATCTAAAATACATAACTTAGTTAAATACAGAACTTAGTTAAAGTGTGTGTTTACATGTAGAAAATAATAGCAATATTTCTTAAGCAGTTAAACAAGCCATTATAGCCAATAGAGAAGTAGGATATTGTGGGACTTTCTATCACTGGGTCACACTGCAGTCCTAATTCAATCTTAATCTAATTTAATCAGACTGCAGCATTTTCATGTCTCCATATTTACTGTAGGTCAGAACATTCTCATGACACAAATGATTGCCATGTGCCATTGATTTTTAGGAACACAGTTAGAAATATGAAACAATAATATTACATCATGTTGTGTCCTTTGTTTTCCACTTGTAAATCTACCGATCCCTCCTTTTATTAGTTGTGAACAAGACATTGTATTGGTGAAGAGAAATTACTGAATGAGACATTTTTAAATCAAAATACATAATAGTGTATTGGCAGACTATAATATAGGCAGAGGCAAACTTCATCATATAATTGAGAGGTTTCTCTTTATCTCTCTTTAAGCTGTTGTTCCAGTCTTATCCATCACTCCCACACTAGCGCCCCAAGCCCTCTCCATCACTAGAGTCATCTGTATTATTATTAGTGCTGTTTTACATCCACAGCTAGATGTATGTCTCTGTATTCTGATCACTGCAGTCAAGCCCCATTCATCTCTACTACTGAACAGGCCCTGATTGGCCTTGACCCCATGTGAAATATTGTGTTATCGGTTGAGCGTGGGTTGCCATAAGGCATTAGGCCCGGCACATGTCTTCCCCTGTACTAAAGAGATCTCAAATACACAGTGTCACTGGCTGTCTGCTCTGCTTACACCATATCTGTCTGTCTGGAGTGAACAGGAAGGGTGATCGATTTTAGAAGGACATCTGATCCAATATTTTTCAGATATTTCTTATGATTTTATTTGACAAACACCTTCCAAAACATTTATATATATTAATATTAGAAGAATTGTTTGTTAGATCGGTAACACTATCATCTGTATTTTACCATTGGGACAAACTATAATTGAGCACACAATGATAAAACAAAAGCACACACATTTTGAAATTCTTATGCAAAAAAATATTTTTCACGCCATGTCATGATACTATGTTATGATCATTTCTACTAAGTCTTGGTTTGAATTGAAGTGTGGTCTCTGACAGTCTTTGTTTTGAAGAGAAAAGAGGACCTCTGTGCCTCATGTGAACACATAAAACTAAGCGGTAGAAATGTGACATTGGGTTTGAAGGCATTGCAGAAATTGTAGCCCAAAACATGGCGGAAAATCATTCAAAAATCTAAATTCTTGTGAGCACTTGCCCTTAGCTCACCCCCCCTATTTGTTATCTTAGTTCTTTATTGCAGTCAACTAAATTAAACGTCTACAGTATATTGAACTCAACACAATATATAAACCCTGGTGTAATGAGGCGTGACAGATGACATAAGAAAGACAATTACAGAACGACCGTGTGCTCAGATCCTGTCACCTCTGGTTCACGTGGTGGGCTCCTGTTGTATTATGTATTGCGTTTGCTGATGAAATGTCATGTTTGATGATGCTCTGTTCACAGGGAGGGCTGATGTCTGAGAATACTGACACTCGTCGCCCAAACACGTCTTAAATATTGAAGGAGGAACATGGTACTGCCTGTCATTATTACAAGCACTGCTACACACTCATTGGAGGGTGAGAATCTTCCTTTTTATGAGTTTGATTAATGGAAATGATGTATCTGGCAAGTAAATTAGTGGCCAAAATATACATATGGGTTTGTGGCTTTAGTTTTTATGTTGGAAATGTATATACCCTAGAATGTTATCAGTAATATAATTTATTAAAAGTGATTATCTTTTGGACAGTCTGAGACCCTTCATGTGTGAGGGTGTCTCAGCCAAATGAGTGGGCTCACCCCTGTTGTGCCAATTTTGCAAAACACCTCATGAGAACCACTGCTCCCAAAAAACTGTAGATGGTGTGGAGTTTTTGCAGAGCAAGGTTTAGCAGAAGTTTCTCAGAATTTACATAGGTCCAGAACTGAGCTGACACTGTCCAGACGCCACGGCTGCTGTTCAGAGAACTGTCAGATCAGTTTATGAAGACTATATGAGTTGTGGAAGGGTCAGGAGACAAAGTACAGAATATTGGGCTCATGAAAACAATTAAAAAGATTGAAATGATAGTTACATGGAGCCTGCTTGTCTGGAAACGCAACCAGGACCAATCGTGATTAAAAAAACATTATCCATGAAACACATAACATAACCCTCATAATTATTATATAAATGACTTGTATAATGTTGTAGAAATGAGTTGTCTTGTTGTAAAATACATGTGGAAAATGTATAGAAAATCTTAGTAAAAAAACAAAACAAAATTGTGGCAACTGTCAGTCACACAGTGGTGGTGGTAAGCTACCACAGTAGCCACAATTGCCCAAGGGCAGACTGTAAAAGCAACATTTGTACAGTATAGATAAAATTTAGGCTTGCATTTTTGTATACTTGACAAAGAGAAATTGGTCTTTGGTTCCAAACAAGAAAATAATGCTTCAAATTACCAGATAAATGGCAGGTAACCGCCTAGAAACTCAGTAGTAAACAAACAGAATGCACAACTCATTTTATATTCCACCATTTGCACAGTTTACCCTCAGGCAACTTCCACCTCTATCTCTCACAATCCAGCAGCCTCTCCTCAAAGGCCACATTAGTGTTTGTGTTGCATATTAATTCATCATCAGAATGAGTGAGAGGACGCTCCTGGAGGCTCATATCCTAGTGTTACGAGTCTTATGTGATATATTTATACATCCCCCAGTTGTAGTCTTGTTATCTGCAGCAATTATGTCTCTCAGCCCATCAATCTGTCACTCATCACACTCTGACAACAGCAGCGTAGTGTGGAGAGAAAGGAGAAGAAGCACTTGACTCCTTAGCCTCAAAGAAGCCTTACAGTTGTTCAATGTGATAAAGGCACATGATCGGCTGTGGTTGGGAGGATTACAACAGTTTCATTCAGCTTTTGGGTGCTGTAGATGCCATAACATATTAGCAGAATAAGTCAAATCTTGTGTGTGAATGTTGCAAAAAGACAGTGTTTTTGTGTTTCTAGGGTTCAGCAGTTATTTTGTGCAGCAGCAGCCAAGGCACATTATTAACTGCTTTCTACTCATTTCCTGCTCTAGGGCAGACTGACAGAGATGTGGCACCCAAACTGTGCCTGCGGCCACCAAACACATGAGTAGGTAAGATTGGTGAAGTGTCTTGCACATGGACACGACAGCGGTATGAACTGAAAAAGCGATCGAGCCGCCAACCTCTACCTCCAGAGCCGCCCCATTTATGTATGTGGTCCTACTCCTTCTGACAATGACGGTAATATGTTTGTTGAAGTAACGTAGTTTGTTCAGATTGCAGTGGAGCAAGCTCTTCCATCCTCTGACATCACCACACCAGAGACTTTACTCACTATCCAGCAGGTGAGGCAATGTAACCCAATTAGCATTTTCTTTTCAAAAATGTCTTCATATTATTTTGATGCAACACTATTAAAAAGGGGTGTTTTCAGTGCAGACGTGCCTCCATATGGCTGTACAGGTGTGAGGGGAGAACATGTGAGGCATCTATCAGCAGCACCGTGCCTCTGTGGCGGGCGCTAGTTATTTTTGTTAGTCCTTTCCTCTTTGGAACAGAGGGGTGTATGTGTGCGAACAGCCTAAAAATGTTTGTTCATGAGATCAATGGAAAACGAAGCACGGACGAAACAAAAAAACAACACAAAAAACCTGCACGCCTACACATCATAAACATTCAGATAAGCCCATGTGGATTTGGCACAAGCTGTTTCCATCGCCACCCCCCCACTACCTCCCACCCCCATCTCCATCCTCAGCCCTGTCACCGGCGCATAATGAAGGCTAAAATATTTTATTCAGATTTATTAATTTGAAAATGAAGCATGCCTGTCGACGGATGGACACTTCTTCTCAATCTGTCAGCTCGGAGCCACTCGGCGCTGACACCCGGATTCATTTGTCTTGTCGGCTGTGACAGGCGGATTCTCCCGGCGCTCCGCGGAGAGGGAGCGCCCAGGGAGGGAGGTTTTTTTCAGCTTTTTTGTGTGTGTGAGAGCAGGATAAAACACATTCCGACAAGGAACAGCCTCTTTATTAATGCAAATGAGGCCAGAAAAATTCCAGCAGCTCTAGCGACTGTGCTCTGGAGTCCTAGGTTTTTGGTGTGTGTGATTGTGCGGTGTTGTGTGCACTTTGTGGTGTTGTGTGTTATTTTTGGGTTGTGTTAATAAAAGCTCTGTTTGGGAGAGTAGGGCCTCCAGGAGGAACTGTCAGCCTGCAGCTGTGACACTCTCCACACCTGAGGGACCTAAGACACTTTCTTGAGCTTTTTCCTAACACTTTCCACTGTCCTTCCTAGTTAGTTAGTCACACCAACAATTCATAAAGTTGTGATGTAATGAACACTGGTTGATCCAATCTACACTGTAGTGACACCTCAGGCCCACCACTAATTTAAAAATTAGGGGGCAAAAACTGAAATTTAAATTGAATTTTATAATGTTTGAGCTGCACAATTAAACTTACAGAAAGCATACATTTACAGTTTACAGTTAATGATAATTATGAGTCTATCCTCCTCTGTTGTTTATATGACCCTCACTGTCTTGTGTCTTTCCCTGTCTGGTTGTTCAGAGCAGAGGCCAGCTCGCTCAGATCCGTGCCTGTGTGCTGCTGGTGGGTTGTGGTCGAGCGTCCTTTGACATTTCTCTGTCTTCACCTGCTCTGTAAGCCTGATTCATTGTGACAGGGGCTGCTCTCTCCTCTTCCGCTCTGCTCCTCCTGTTTGCTCCTTGTTTTCTAACACGCTCTTACCTCCACTCCTCTGTACCATAACCCCATCCCCCAAGAGCAGCCGCCATTCTCCTCTGATAACAATATGGTATGGTAGCAAAGCCAGACTGAAAAAAATGTAAAGATTGAGTGTATTCTCAAAAGTGTATAATGACAACAAAATAATACTTTCCGGATGTGATTCTCAAATTTCAAATTGACTAAGCCAGTTCTAAACTGTCAGGTCTTCACTGTGGCAAAATCTGTATTA
The DNA here is from genome assembly GCA_036025475.1 of Philypnodon macrostomus. Taxonomy (NCBI): domain Eukaryota; kingdom Metazoa; phylum Chordata; class Actinopteri; order Gobiiformes; family Eleotridae; genus Philypnodon; species Philypnodon macrostomus. Next base: position 29,788 of record JAVQKC010148587.1, on the reverse strand, counting down.
AACTGGGACTAAAACAGGACAAATGAGTAGTAGTAGCAGCCCACACTTCAAATCCAAGCTAAGAATTGAACTATATATGTCATATATGTCAAGATAATAAGCTTTATAGTCTTTGCTCACCAATGCAAGAAAATCAAAAGTGCCCCATCTGATTCCTGTATCTTTTCCCTAAAGATATGGGGGTATCCAGTTCATGTTCTGCATGAGTGTTGTCTTTGATGATTTTTCTTGCCCTGCTGAGACACCTAGGTTTAGTGTTTTTTTTCCAGAGATTGCAGGGAACAGCCAGTATTTCTTTCTGCTGACTTGATGACTAAATTAGGGATGAATCAGGTCTAAACCAGATCTACCAAACCAGGAATAAACTAGGTCCATACTTGGTCTATACCAAAACGAAATCAAGTACCAGGCTAATCCCAGACTAAACCAGGTTTGAACCAAGACTAAACCATTTTTCGATTTTGGCACCAACATCACACATTGACATCATGTCTTGCCCTGACTTACCCACTCCATATTTTGTGAAATGCTATAAAGTATGTTAGCCTTTAAAGGTATACACTGTCATCTGCTGTACAGTACAAGGTGGGTGAAGAGGTGCATGATGGGATTGCTTCCTTATGAAAGTGACTGCTCTGTCCGATCCTTCATTTACTTAAGTGGACCGCCTCTGTAGCCTACTGTACCAGTCAGATGAGTTAATTGGTATATCTCCTGCCACAGTGCACAGACTGTATTTCACTCAGACAGGGTGCATCGCAGTCTTCCTACTGTCAATACACACCCTCCCCCCAAAAGAAGAGAGGCTCAGGGATAGATGGGAACCATACTTAACCACTGTGAAGACTTTTGGAAGATACTGAACAGAAAATACAATTATTATAATTATTATAATAACTATAGGGCTACCTTTCATTAGCATCTTAATCCTAAACTGTATGCATCAAACACATACAGAAATGTTATTTAACTGTTTATATAATATTAAGATTGTGATACATTTTCACTGATGCTAATTGTAATGGCCATTATGGATATCTATTTAGGGATGCTTGCCACTACCCAAAATCAACACAGGTGTATTTCTTGCATTTGTTAAAAAGTCAAACTGGGCATGTACCGGTAAATTATATATTTGTAGTTAAGTGGGACCTATATAATTTGTCAGTATTATGCATGTAGCTATATTATAGTCTGATATCCGTATAGGTTACACTTTCTGTATCATCGTTGTTGACAAGTTGTGTAGACCAACCGATGGAAGCTTGATAACAAATGCCTAGATGACGTAAGATATTTCTACAGATTATGAAAGTATCTTCTCAAATCCAGTCACAAAGTCATTGCACACTTTGTGCTGGTCCCAAGGAATGGAACAGACAAAAATTGTATCATATGTCATAATGTAGAAACCTATATTAGCATGATCCTGTGTTGTTACGCTCAAAACTAACATGCAGTAAAATGTCACCCATCGAAGTGACTGTTTCAATTTGTTTCCATGTGCGATATTAGCCCTGCTCTTATGGGAAAAGTCACCTTAATTGCAAAGGCTCCGATACTTGACCCCCAGCATCAGTTCATTAACCCAGCAATAAAAGGCGGCCCCAATCTGCCAGTCCTGCGTCCACTCGCTCATTCCAAAACCATCTCACTTCCACGCGCCCCACACTAAACCTCTTCTGTACGCCACCCACTTTATCAATTGCCTTCATAATTTTAAAAGCCTTTTTTATGTTGTTGTTTTTCCCTCATATACTAAATGGAGCCATAATTTAATATTTGAATGCATGTTAATGTGTTGTTTAACCTTCTCGCAACAATCATGGCGTCTCTAAAAGGTGAACGTGGGCCAGTGCAGACAGCAGCACAATAACATGTCAATCTATCAAAAACATCTCCGTATAATGGATTGGGGCCTGATTGCCCGGCCCCATCTCGCCGTGGATGCCATATATATTGGATAGGCATTAAAACGGGCATTTCTCAATTTTCTCGCCACCGGCTCCTCAGGGTCAATGGATCGGTATGGGCCGGGGAAACGCTGAGTCAACCATCGCCTCCTAATTTATCTGGGCTTTGATTATAGCACCGTTTAGAGTTCCGCCATGCCTGCAAAGATGAACGACAGCATGGGGTTCTCAACTGGTGGAAAAGGAGCAAAAGTGAGTCAGATAAAGTAAATAAAATGTGGGTCACAATAATAAGATCAAGGATATAGAAATTGACCCGCAGTCTACAGTTTGTCAGACATTGGCCGTGATTCGGTTCACTTAAGAAACACAAAGCTCTCAATATTAGTACTTTTTACCATCTCTAGAACCAATGTGAGAAGTAATTTCTTCTTAATATTCTGAAGTAACACTACAGACTTTAATTACTTCTCATAACTGCAATAGTAGCAGTTAGTAACATTAGTGGCTCAAATAGGAGGGCAGGTTCTCTAACAGAAGGTTGTTGGATCAAATTCCTGTTCTAACCCAGTTCACACTGTCTTTGACACTTCACCAACTTTGCCTATATGTAATCATGTGTAAGTTGCTTTGTTTGTTGTCAGGGAGGCTGTGGATGTTATTTGGTTGCCATGTCTTGTTCAGCCTGTCCCAGGGCAGCTGTGGAGGTAGTTTACCACCACCAGTATGTGAATGTGCAGTGAATATTTAGTCAGAAATGTGCTACATAAATGTAACCCAGTGATATTACTTTGTTTACTACTGCTTGTGTAACATTGTCTTGGGATGCAGTACTCCTATCAGCAGCACACTTGTTAGACCTGAACATATAGTGGAAACATGGCAGATCTGCACTGACACCAGACATAAACAAAAGTGTAGTGGATGACAGGTGGATAAAAAGACATGTCTTCAGATGAGTGAGAGAGAGGGCACGAGCTACTGAAGTGTGAAGGGTACAGCCTGCACTCACCTCTGTGTGGAGGCATCATACCAGGCATTAGTCAGGTGGAAATGCAGCTATAGGAAGGGTCCGAGAGGGATAATGCTGTGTGTAATGTAAGCTTAAGGTGCTCAGTGGGAGAGAGTTTAGCACACCTGTATCTAAACAAATTGATACTTCATCAGATGCCAGAAGCCAGACAGCTATCTCAATTGTTGGATTTTGTCATAAATGTGTTTGTAAAATATAATTTTAGGAATATAATTTTGTTTTGATTCACACTTTAACTTGAGAAATGATGAATTCTCAGGCCTGTCAAAAATAATCTCTCTCTAGGTGGAGTCTGCATGTCTTCCCTGTAGTACTGTGGGTTTATTAGGGAACTCTGGCCTCATCCCTCTCTCCAAAGACATGCATGTGTTAATCTGTGAATCTGAAGCTCCCCTAGTGAGTGTGAATAGTTGTTGTCTATGTATGGCTCTGTGTAAGTCCTGCGACTAAGGGTGTACCCCACCTAAGTCCCATAGTTACTGGAATAGGCTCATGCTAAATACGATGAAAAAAATGAATGGATGCAGCATCACCAGTATATCTGCAGTTATTGTCCAACTTGACACATAGTCATAAATCACTGACATATTCAAAAGCACCTGACTAATTTCTGTTCCTCTGGGATAAATTGCATATAATCAAAATAACTGCCCCCGAGCCATCAATTTTAAATACTTCATTGCCATCCTTTAGGAACAATTAAATAAATACATAAATAAATCAACTAAATGATGTACCTTCAACTCACATGGACTATTTCACATTTTTCACAACATTGGTGTTTTTCCATTAGTTTAATGCAAAAAAAAAAATTGTTCAGTTTGAATCCACATATTTTAGATTGTATATGTGATTTCTTAAATTGTATCAGTGAGTTTAATGCACACATTTCTAGTTATACTGATCTACCGAAGTAAACTGAGACAATGAAAGATTTTGCTTGTGAATGATTACTGTTTGTCATTGTAATTGCAACTCTTGAAAGACACTGGAGCTATAGATTCCAGCTTACTGTATATGTACAAATGTGCTCATCATTCTGCCATATATTCCTATCAGGGAGCTGGAACTTTGTTAATCGTGGGGCTAACAACCTTGTACCCAAACTATGCTTTCTCTATAGTAGCTTGATGTTGACTTCCTCAGTACTTGTGGTTATCCCAGGTCTCCACAGTTTATCCAGTCCCACACATCCGTCGCTCCCTGATCCACTGAAGAGGCTGCGGGCCAAGGAGCTGCCTGTGAGATCCTGGGATAGTCTGCCCTGACACAGCCTGAGCTATGGCCCTGTCTTGTTGTGGGCCCCCGCTGTAGCACAGTTCCCCTTTGTTCTGTGATGTATCGATCCATTCAGAATTTACTCCAGTGGCGCCTGCTCTGCTCCAACCAGCCACTGCCATGGATCTGCCCTTAATGCTTTCACACCAACATCCCGATATAACCTCAAGTCTATGACAAGCTTTATTAAGAGTGCAATCAGGGTATTTTCTTAGTTGTTTTTTTTTACATTATGCAATTTAAGTATATTCAGCGTCTCAATGTCTCAATCAGTACAGCAGGTCACCCACTAATCAGACGGTTGGTGAGTTTCCTGATCATTCTGTCCTTGAGCAAGACGCTCCACAAACCTCGCCAATGTATGACTGTATTATGACAGTTTATTACTCTAGTTTATATTATTGAATGAAGACTTTTGTGAGCTCTGCAAGTCAACAGCAACACAGCCATGTAACCAATTTCTTCTCTGATATGAGGTTAGGTATATTTAAAATACATAAACATGTCATTGGAGACATGGAGACATCCTTTACTGCTATTAATCTATTCATTGCTGTATATTTAAAACAAAACTTAAATGCATTTGTCAATTCTAACATATACGCCCAAAGACAATCTTGTGTGAATCAGTCTGTCCTGTTACCTGTCTTCTTCCTTCACAGGGCAAAGGCGGGAGATTTATTTACGTCACATTATCTGACCCTGGCTCACACCGCAAAGGTCTCTCTCAGGCACCATGGAAACCAGCTCAACATGGCTGCCATCCTGTCGCCCTCCACTCGCCCTCTGCACATCTCCTACACAGAAGTGAGACAAAACTTCTCAGGCTTAAAGGTGATGTATGATAAAAAAAAAGAAAGCTTGAATAAAATTTAAAATCCAATTGAAAAAGAGCTCACAAACCAGTGAAAATAGGTCTGTTATTTGAAATGATCAGCAGCTCATTTGGAGAACCTAAACCCCAGGGTGATTCCACTAAATGTGAAAATTAAGAAAGTTATTATTGTCAAGGGCGTCTCTCAGTTTCAGACACTAATTCAATTATTAAAGAAATGAACTGGCAGAAGAATTAATTAATACGATTATCATTAGTTAGTTAGTGAACTGATTTGGATACACCCCTGACATTCCCAAGATATTAGATGAATATAGTGCTTCATTATACGAGCCAATTGCGTGAGATGTAATATATTTGATAAAATAAGATCATTTCTTCCCTATATTTTCAGGTCAGTAACATGAATATCCAAGCCCCTTTGCAAATAGATTTTTTTAATTTGCTGTTCTATGTAGAAGAGAAAAGTCTTAATTAACTGCTATTATTTATAATAAGAGATATGTATATATGGTCTATCCGTGAATGCTGTCTGTTCTTGCAAAAATAAGCATTTCCACACTATCCATGCTATTCACATCAAAACTTTTTTTTAGTAGGATCACTATTCGTGTTTATTATTTGATTCATAAATAATATATTCGACAGATGCATTGATCACATATCACATATAAAGCACATATTGTAATAGTGGATTAGATTGATTCAATTAACAGTAGCGTATTTCCCAAACCCCAAGGTGACTTCTTCATTTGCAAAAATTAAAATTTGAAATGATCTGGGTTTTCCTCCCACCTCACAAATGTACACTGTTATTCAATTAATGCAGAAGATAATAGGCACGAAAAATTAATGGAAAATATCATGATTACATTCATTTGACACTGTCATTGAGCTACACCCGTGACATTCTGGTGATATTATATGATTTATTATGGTCTTTTATATTATAATATTATGTGTCTGTCCTGTTATTGACGATGATATAAGCTGTATTTGTATTACTGTGTTATGTTCCTAGTGTGTGGAGGTGAGAGGTCACTGTTCCCAGCTTCACTTCAGCGTTACATTTGTCACTAATGTTCTAGTGAGACTCTTTCCCCTTTAATAGACCAGTTGCACAATGGTAGGGAAATGACTGCCTTAGTGCTTGGTGGGCAGCAGCAGGTCAAGAGATAGAATGGGCTGCCACTAAACAAGAAGGTTGGTGGTTTTATTTCCACACATTGTCATTGTGACTCTGGGCAAGGCACTTTACCCAAAATGACACTTCCGTAATCTATGCATACATTAGCAAACTGAGTGAAGTATCCTTTGTCAAGACCTCAATTTGCCAATGTATGAACAGAGTAGTGCAATTGCAGTGGTCTGTGATAGTTGGAAGTTAAGATAAGACAAGAAATGTACTTCTCCCACAATCGGCAAATTGCGGAGAGGCCATAGGCGTGGGATGGCTGCCACCTTTCCGTCCACAATCAGTGTATGACTGTGGAGTGAGTGAATATTGCACTTAATTGTAACATACTTGAGTGCACAGAAAATTGGCACAAAAATGAGAGGCACTGTTAATATGTAAGCCCAAATCATATTTCTCTTTATGCAAATGGTATACCCATACAGTGACATCTGGAGGTTGCCCTGATCCATCCCAGTACCAATGTTTGAGGATCACTGTACATTTTACATGTCACCAGATTAGGTCATCTTCCAATCACACTTCAGAACCAATGAACAGATAATTCTAAACTAGCAGCGATGTGTTTTGTTTGCTTCACCTTGTACCGCCTAAAAGTAGAATATATTTAACATAAAAGCTAATGTATGGGAGCAGATGTTGGGGAGTGGTCCGGATGTTGCAGTAACACAGAGCCCCTCAGGTATTCTCATTATTCTACCAGTGAGCAGATGGCACGCAAACTTCGCACACTTTCCATTATCTGTCATACATATTCCGCTCCACATTTCCATAGGCAGTGCTTCTCCAGCGGCACCGGGAACAAGCCGCCACATCCCCACCTGAGGTTCACACCGACGGGCCAACATGTCACCGTGGCAACTGCTCAAACTCAAATATGCTAATGGTCCCACAGCCAGCCCCAGTGGAGAGGTCCGGCCGTACAGTTGAAATTCTCTGAAACGCAAAACAGCAACTTAATGAGACTGGGATTTGAACTTTTTAGTCTGTGCTTGGTTCTCACTCGCCACTGTTTGTGAATGTACTGGTATGCATGACTATATATTTATTTCTTGTGTGAACTCACAGGTCAGGAGAAGATCAGGAGGCAAACGTCCAAATGCTAAACTCACTGAACACCGGTATCGATCAGTACTAGTGGGATATGTGATAGTTACTTAGAAGCGTGCATCGGCAAATGACTTCTGTAGAAAGTCCCCGAGCTGGTCTTTTTTCCACCAAGCTCTTAAGTTATCAGCATGTATAGTAGTTCTACTGAATGTTGTTCCAGCGTGCACCCTCAGTATCCTTCCTCTTCCTAGTCTCTCGTCTTCATGGCTCTCGATGGTGGCAGGCCGGATGGAGGAGCAGTGAGGCAGCACTGGGCCTGAAGGGCACTTTTCAGCCTGGACACACACACTGGGGCATTACTGCTCCACTGAGCTCCATGGGTCACCGGCTTACATCAGGAAGAGCCCGACAAAACCAGCCGAGCGAGGACTGCAGCGTACCTGGGGATAAGTGAGCAGTTTACAAGGTTTATAACTAAACACTATGTATTATTACATGTGTGCTGCAACGCACAGGGTCATGTAGGTCATGTAAATATCATGTACGGCATGCACAAACCATCAAACCACCATGCCATCAAAAAATAGGAAACATTTGCATATACAGGATTATTTAGGACACAAGACTACAATCAATACATTAACATTTAACAATGTTCAGATTTAAAATGCAGATTTATTCAAGTCAATTGTCAACTGAGAACAGTGAAGATGTGTATTTTACATTCATGCTAAACTACAGACATTGTACCAGTTTAAAAATGGGAGAAAATCATGAAACATGTATATACTTTGTATGTGCCTGTATGTAACCATCAATTAATATTACAAAACAAGTGTCATAATGATCAACAGACAAATATTCATAATTCTATAATGTACCTTCTTCATTCACACAATGCATAATTAATATTCCAAAGATTCTTGAATGCAGACAGTGTTAGATAATTAAATAGAACATAGTATTGCCAGTAGAGGCTAAAGAACAGGTAATGCGCCTGTTTCAATATTATGTCCTTAGACTAATCAATCAGTTTGTGTGAGGGTATTTATCTCACCTTTCCTCATCAGAGAATGGATCTGTGTGGCCATAACTCTCTGTGAACATAATCTGCCTCATCATTTAAACAGATGGAGTGTCCAGGCCAGCTCCGGTGATGGTTCTATCTTGGCACTGCTCTCAGATGGAATGGTGTCCCGTATATGTGGCTCCAGTGGGGGCTGACTGAGGTCAAAGGGGGAGAGTAAAGCCCCCCTCCATCTTCACACTACATTATTTATCTGGACCTTCACCTCTATCCATCACCATCTCCTCTGCATCCTACCTGCACACTGCTGCCAAGGTGGACATGTGGAGACAGGGACCTGAAGGTGGGGCTAAAAGTGCTCTTTATGCTGTGTGCCACTCCAGCAAAGGAAGAAACCTCAATCCTGTAGAATAAATAAGAAATGTAAGTCAGCAATATCAACAGTTTTTCTCCCCTTACTTTAGACCTGGTTAAACCATACAAAGAAATAATAATAATCTGACAATATGCAGATACCCTTGATTATTAATTATTATACATAGCATAATTTAATGAGGTTCCAGAATATGGGTGTGTGCAGTGGCAGTTGTATTGTGATATGATATGAAGTTTTGACAGTGTGCTAATCTGGAAAGATTGTTGAATTCCAGTGTTCATAATAATAATTAATAATTCATAAAAAGGAAAATAAATAGTAGGAGTATTATGATGAATTACATTAAAACATTGAATTAATTGTGTGAAAAGTATTGTGCAGAAGACACTTATATATATATTTATAACATAGGGCCCACCCTGCTCCTACTTCTGTCAGACACAGACCATAACATTATAGTGATACATAACATACAGCAAATCCATTATTATCAATAGGACCCTATCTTGCAATGGTAAAGAGCCAGCTTCTGTTAAGGTCTTTCTTTCCTCTGAAATAAACCAGCGTCCTTTCGCTCCAGTGGGGGCTCACGGAGGTCAAGAGGGGAGAGAAAAGCCCCCCTCCAGCTTCACACTACATTATTTACCTGGACCTTCGCCTCTCTCCATCACATCTCCTCTTATACCTGCACACTGCTGCCATGATGGACGTTTGGCGCGAGGGACCTGAAGGTGGGGCTAAGTGCTCTTATATTCCCAATCATGTGGCGTGGGAGGGGCTTGACTCTTCACGCTGCGTGCTGCTGCTACTCCTGCTCCCGTTCAGCCCTCGTACCGTACTCTTCATGACAAAAGCCGAGAGGATGGAGGAGACAGCCCAATAAATCCATACGCGTAATTCCGATAGACACTTTATTTGGCACGAACGCACGCCTTTTCGTCTTCTACGTCTTTAGCGCACAAGACAGTTTGTGTTTATTACAACCAACTCCAGCCAAGCCACAGCATACAGCAAGAAGCACTTCAGATCAAATTTCTCAGCTTGAGTGAGAAGGGGAAAGCTTTCACTAATCGACCAACCTGCTGCAAAAAAGGCGTAACGGACCGTCTCCACATTTTTTGCGTTGTATGTCTTTTTGCAGGATTGTCACACGAGCTACGGTGCTGAGACTTTACTAGATCAGAAGAGAGCGAGCGGAGAGGCGATGGATGAGCAGCCGAGGTTGATGCACTCTCACACGGGGGTAGGCATGGCAGGGCACCCCGGTCTGCCGCAGCACATGCAGGAGAGCGGCGGAGTGGATGGCGACGGGCGAAAGCAAGACATTGGAGACATTTTACAGCAAATTATGACCATCACGGATCAGAGTTTGGACGAGGCACAAGCCAGGTAAAGCACGCACGCAGCCACACGTTCCCGAGATTGGGATGCTATAAGACCCGCCAAAGTGCGAGCATTTACCCTCCAGCAAGAGAAACGGGGATAGAACTTGATAAATTAATCCAAAAAAGGCGCGCAAATATTAAAATAACCCCGCGTGACCAAGTTGTTTACGTCGCTCAAAATAATGTCAAAACACCTTAAACGTAACCATTGCAATTGTAAAATTTAAATAAGATTCCGTTTGGAAGCAATGCGAATGAAATATGAATCTGAATATGACGCTTAGCCTATTTACTGTGGAGCAGCAGTGTCTCGCGTGGCTCCTGTTTGCGCGTAAATACAAAGCAACTTTTTGACTTGATGTAAAATTCATTCATATGAGGTTGAGTAAATGTTTAGTAGAGCGAGGACTAAATCTACAATATAATAGCCTAGTGAAAATATATAGATGCTACTGTTGATGTATCAAAGTGCAATCTAAGATTTTATATTGCCTACTGCTCCCATTCATTTCATGAATTTGTGTTAAAGCATATTTGGTGGACTGCAAAAAAATAGACAAGAAACAAGCTACTGTGCACTCACTGCACATTACTTTGTAATATTTATATGTTTACTGACAATTATTTAGTTATTATTTAATGTGTTCATATTAGATTTACTCCTTCTTACCTTTATATATAAACACATCTAGCATGTGCATACAAAGTCTGACACTGAATGGTAAAACTGTATTATATTTTTATATTTTGGAAAAAACATTGACATATTAATTATGAACTTTTCAGGAAACACGCTCTCAATTGTCACAGAATGAAGCCTGCCCTTTTCAATGTCTTATGTGATATCAAAGAAAAAACAGGTAAGTGCCCTTGTTCATTCACATACACCATACACCATAACCATACACCATAACCATACACCACTGCTGGCTGACGTATCATGGCAGAAACTCCAACATAATCAGCTCCACTTAAGTATTATTCGACAGGTCTTGTTAAAATGTGTTGATCAGAAAAGCATCACTAAAATTCCATGGCAGAATGTCCCGTCACAACACAATCATAAATTTCTTACTCAGACGTGTGTTTCCTTTAGCCCCAAAGTCGGTCAGACTCTTTCACAAAACGGGAACTGTGCACAATTACCTCGAAACGGTGCTTATCAATTATGGTGTCAAAATAAGAATGAGCCTTGTTTGATGCCATTGTGGGGTAATGTGAGGGGGATTGTCGTGAGCGTCTCTCCTCTGCAAGTTAACTGTCAGGGCCAGTGAATGCGTCTCCTGCCATTGTGTGTGTCTGTGTGTTGGATTCTGGGGAAGGAAGAGGAGATTAATTATTGCATCTGTAAAGTAAAGCGGAGTGGTGTATCCAAAATGTCGTTCTTGTGCTGTTTCTGAAGTGTGTATCACGTATTTTATTTTTATGTCTTCACACTTACATGGGCCGTGCTGTGTGTAGTCCAACTATTTTGAAAGATGTCCAGGGTTCATATCGCCTTGAAAAAAGTAGAAATTCGTGAAAAATTACTTGTAAATGCAGTTACCAGATTTTAAAAAATGTCTTTAGATTTTGAATTGGTTTGATCCCAGTGTATTATTATTTTTGATTTAGATTTTTTACCAATTTAGATATTTACTCAAATTTAAAATGGCATAAGTTAAACTCGTATAAGTATAATCAAAATAAACAGTAATAATATAATAAATGAACAGCTTCTGTCAAAGTAATTTTGCCAACTGCATGGTGGGAGTGGTGTGTTACATATTTTGTGTTAATGTACACACTGCACACAGGCTGGGCTGTATTGGATATTGTATTGTATTGTAAAGTGGGATATGCGGATAAATCATTCATAGTGTATTTTCTATTGTTTTTTAAGGCTGTTTGCAATTATATAACTGTAAAAATTTGCTATAGATTTGTTAGTGGTTGACAAACTTTTGAAATATTTTTTACAGTGCAGAAGTCTATGTTCATTTACACATTACACATTTCTGTGTATCACATATTTATTTTTACATCTTAAGACATACATACATTAACTGAAGTATTGTTGCAATCCCAGCCACTCATATAGTCATATAGTCATGGAATTTTTTTAATGCAATTTTCAAGTTCAGACTATATGGTCTATACCTTCAAAGTGATATAGAATAAAAAAAACCTGCTGATATTGAAGATTTCAATTGTTCCCATCCATTGAATACATTTTAAATATAGGTGTTTATGTTTTGGCAATACTGTATTCTGACTTTCAATGCAGGATGTATAATAATTTCATAAAAACTACATTTAAAGTTACTGAGGTGTACTTTATACAGGTTTATGGTGAGCAGCTCTCATTTGCTCATGAAATGTAGTGTTAAGCTGTTTGTTTTGCTGGTGTCCAGAGTGGCACTTACTTCAGACTTGACCTTTGCGGCGAGCATGTTTATGTTGTTTTCTCATCTGCTCATTGTTTGTATTAAAGTTCTCTCTCCACCCCCCTCCAAAACCCCGGCAGTTTATCATGAATGGGCCGTAGCCTGAGGAAAGACGGTGGGGGCGTTTGAAGCCCGCTGGCTCAGGCTCCTTCCACTGTTTTTTTGTGTGTAGTCTTGGTAGGTTTATGTACAGGGGGGGTGGGGGGTGACACAGTTATGCATAGTGCTTTACTCCCCGTGCTGCTCGGAGTTCATCTAAAGTTCGACTGAGCTGGGAGTACAGGCTCGCTTGGACCTCTTCCTGCAAAACTGCTTCACACGGCACACACAGATTAAGGTCTAAAAAATCTAAAAATCTGTTTTCGTTTTTTTTGTCAGAATTCTTTTGGTGCTTTTGAAAATTGTAATACTATTCAGACTATAGGCATCCATAGCAATACCACCTATATTGATTAAAATGAGTCATTATCTCTTACTTCATGGTGGTTGTAACCTTAGCCACAGGTGCCACCAAGCACACTACTACACTCACATGATCTCCTTTACCCCTAAAGAACTGCCACTCCTGCAGTAGTTTTTAGAATTACCTATATTAAGGGCATTTTAGAAGTGAAAAACTCTTACTAACTTTTATTCGGATTTCTTAAAAAATAATTAATTACATGAACAGGTGTAAAATGTTGACAAATCTTTTATGAAGACGGCAGATGGAAGCAATATAATTTTGGGATCTATAAGTTCTAACAATCCAATTCATTTGTGGTGCCATGACGTTATTGCACAATATGTAGTGGTGCCTTTTGTAATTAAAAAATGGGAGTTGATTTTCAGCAAAAATATAATAATTGCTTATAAATAGACATTTCCTCTTGTAGTATATTCCAGTTCCATTTTGGCTCGTTTCTTTATAGTGCGTAGACCATCACTGCTAATGTCTCTTAAGTCCAGCTTTGCACTACCGGTACTTCCCCACACTACTTCACCTACCCCTTATACGTGTGTATATATATTCTCTGGTCCTGATCAGCTGCAGGACACAAAGACTTGAACTCCTGACCTCATGTGTGTATTTTTACTGAGATGAAAAGTGGGATGGCACCTTAGTATAAACAGGCACCATGGCCACAGGAAGGAAGAGCTGATTTACCTGCACTCGCTCCAAACATACTTAGACTTCAAAGGGACATCATTTTTCAGATCCGTGCTTGTGTGTGTGTGTGTGTGTGTGTGTGAAGGAAACAGCATTCCTAATAGGAGATGAAGCATAAAATAACACAATACATTTTATTATATGTGTCTGGAATGTGTGACCTGAAGTTTGAATTGAGGCTTTTTAAAAACTGTAAAAAAGTGCCTGATTACAAACAAACAATGAAAAACTCATCATGTCTTTTTTTATATTTAACTTTTCTATGTTGGAAGTTCAAAATATGACTTTTAATGTACACTCTATTACTAATTAAATCACTAGTCACACCCTAAATATTGTGGAACTAATTGGTCTATATTGTTCAAACACAACCTCTATTAATTCTAATGACAAGATCAAATACTCTACTGTTGTAAGCTTTATAATAGACCCATTAAGACTATATGGACATCTTCTATACTCAAGTTATAACTGCTTTAGCGAATTTACCATCCCTGTATTTCAATATGTTTTTGTTTTGCATTGTTCATTTTGATTATATTATAGCTTTCTTGTGTGGCCTCTCAAAATTATGACTGAAAACAATGATTGTATTCTATAACCGCTAATAAAAAACTCATGCATATAACTCGAAACATCTGTTGCTATCAAACATTGACTATTCTTAACACTTGGCATATGTTTATTCCTCATACACCTTTTGGACAGTTGTAAAGTCAAAGTAGTCAAAGTTCTTTGTTCAAATCTACTATCATACTATATTGACGAATCTGCCATCACATTGGAATTAAGAACTGCTTGTGCTGCCCTTTGAGAATAATATAAATCATCACGTCACAGGCCAATTCAAATATTTGCTATTGACGGGTCTAATATAGCTGTAAGTGATCTGTATATTTGCAAGGCGGGCTCCGTGATGGATGAAAGCACCTCCTTCAGATAACAAATTCTTGACAAACTGATTTGGAAAACGAGCCGCCTTGACCTCTGTAAACACTCAAGCAGCGTCATAAATCTAACACAGTGTCAAACAAAACTGCTCTCGTCCAAACCGCGCTGCTCAGACTTGCTTTTTTATTTTCTTTTACCTTCGTCAACCTCAACAAAAGAGTGGTTTTCTTGCGGGGTATGTTTGGGTAGTGTAAGGTTACAGGCCTAAGGGATGGTGCATTTATAAAAGTGACTAGGCAGGGGTGATGTAATGTTATTTTTTGCAGGGTGAGAATGGGGTGGTGTAGTGTGTGACATGGTGAAGTGAACCACAGGTCTGATTGTAAGAGCTCTACGCTGCATTGATTCAGTTCACTTGTTTGTATTACAAAGTGTAATTCGGAGCAGCCGGGCACGTCACAGCAAGACTTTGAGTAAGAACTGATGTTTTGACATAGACTGGAGCGTGCACACAGAGTGGACAGGTAAAATGAGGGAACACTGAAAACTATAACAAACATAACCCAGGGACGGGATTTTTCTGGCATTTTCTCAAATTATGCCTTTGACTATTCAATTGACATACAGTAATATTTTTTAATTTCAGAGCATACATTCATCCAATTAATTGTCATCATATGATTTGATGATTTTTTAGATTATATGTAATGACTAACAATTCTCATCCCATGTTGATCTGCACTAGCGTATGAACCAGTGTTGGCCAAAATGAAAGTCAAATATTGGCAATGCGTGAGTTGTATACACATTTCTATGCTGTATATTCTGTATGCTTTATATTTGTGGACACTTTTCTAGTTTTCTGTGATTCTGATGTTTGTAGATTTCCTGTACTGTGTTTGGCCTTAGATCATTGTCTTATCATAGTTTGGCCCAGGCTAGAGCAGTTGGAAGTTCCTTTGTTCAGTTAGTCTACAATAGTCAGCCAGACATTAGATTAGTATGTACCCCTGTCTTGACTGCTCCTCTGTTCTTGTTTGCAGCAGGTAGTCCCAGTATCTTGTGAGCCGATGTCGATCCTTATATATTCTCCCAGTCACTATAACAGTCTGTTCTCCTTGTACTCGTTGCTGATTCTGCACCGTTCGGTCCCAAAACCCTCTGCCACAGCTGTTTCCTCTATCTATGCTTAAGCATGCTCCAGAACCAGGAAGAACACTTGGGATCATGTGTATATTTATATCCACTACAGCTGCTGTGTGACTCCAGCTGAGTGTGGTACACAATCCTCATCACAGTCGCCGTCACTATAGTGAATGGTGCTAATGCTATTACCGTATAGAACAGTGTGCTTACAGGAGACGTTCTGCTAATTGTCAGAGGCCTAATTGATACATGTTAATCATATTAAGAGGCTTAATTATAAAAATGTGACTGTGATGGCTTTTGTAATTAACACTGACATCATGTGCTGGATTTGAGCAGGAATCAGTGTTCTACGTACTGTGTGCATAAAATGAATGGAATATTGAAAAAAATTGAAGAAATATAGATTCTTCATGACTGGCATCAATCTCTTGCATGTCAAAACGTGATGCTATCAGTGAAGGATGTTATAATTAGATTCATTCATTACTGTCAAAAGGAACATTCACAGTCATATTGGTTGTGTACTTTACAATATTTTGTATCGCATATTTTTAAATGGGAGATAAGCTTGCAAATACGGAAGCCACTTTATCAAATAATGAAAATATAATTATGATAATCAGTTTGATAATTAGGTCAATTGTTTTTGTAATATCCTCATGTACTCGTCAATGTTTTTAGTACCTCCTCGTTTCATAGTTACCTTCCACTGCCCCGACCCACGCCCCTGACTTCAAGTTCTAGATTTTTTGCTATCCTCAACCCCTTCTCCTCCCAGACTGTACTCGGTGATATGATTAACCACTATATTTGAACTGACGAATGCTTTCGCGGCTCTTCTCTGAAGGCCCGCTGGAAATCTGTTTGTTGAAAAAAATCACATTTGCTCCGAGCTGTGCTGCAAGTGTGGAGATTACAGACTGCTGCTGCCATCTAAGTGGAGTACTAAAAGAGCTATATTTGAGCCTTCTGTGCTGTTCCACATGTGCCACAATTTCATTTCTCTGGTTCCCTTTCTGGTTGAGGACTAACTAGAAGGATTCTTTTTAACCATATGGTTTTTCTTTTCACTTTAAAGGAAGGAGGGAGCATGGAGCAAGTAGCAAGTATGGAGCAGGGGCAGTGCTAACAGCATTAATCTGATTTACATGAAGCTTTAGCATTTAGCATTAGCATTTTCGAACATTTCCATTGTACAGTATAGTGGAATAAACTTTTCACAATAATACACATTTTTGATTGTAATATTTTGATTAGTCCCTTTAGCAGCTCATATGATATCCCACTGACTTACAGAGTGACAGAGTCCAGTTGCCAGTACTTTATGATCCAAAACCTACACAGTGATTCTTTAAATATCAACTCATAATTTTTTATCCTCTTGGCATTTTTTAAACCCACCACCTTAATGTGCTCTCAATTTAATCAAGTCTGCAGATTTGTTATGCGTGTTAAATTGAACATGCAACTGCACTTCTCTCTACCGATCCCCCCCAGCGCCCCCCCCACCCCCAGGAGTTCATTTTCCATAATGTAGTGTTTGGAATTTCATTTCCTCCACTCTTCCCTGTCACCAGCTCCTCCAGGCTCACCACTGTATACATACGACCGGATCCACGGGAAAACTGGAGAAGCCCGAGCGCCGCGAGTGGAAATGACACAAATTAATATCCACTACTTAAAGCAGACCAAGATTAATGGCCGCCTTTCGCCGCGCCTTAGCCCCACTGTCAGTTGCCGGGTGCCTCGTTGGGACAAAATCAACACTAATCAACATTTATTCCACTTGTGCCCCGGGCCTCTCAGGAGTGTGGCGGGACGGAGCAGCGGTACCCCTCTAGTGCCCCCCACCCCCGCCCTCATCTCGATACGCTTTTCAGCTCTCATCCAGCGCCTCCATACATCACCCTCCTCACACTCACAGGAGAGAACCCCCCCGAATCAGCCCGTATTAAAGTCATGATAGATTTTCTCTTTTCATTTGCATCTGATATTTAACACAAGCCAAGCAGTTGCTCTGTCAGTGTGTGTGTGTGTGTGTGTGTGTGTGTGTGTGCGTGTGTGTATGCGCATGTGTGTGTGTGTGTGTGTGTGTGTGTATAGGAATTGTATAGGCAGTGCTTCCAGTCAGTAATTTTATCTCTCAGATGCTACTCACTATTGCATTGAGAGAAAGAGGATACAGATTCACTGTTTGAATCTATCTATTGAATATATGAACTCCTTTGGAAAGTGTGTTGTTAAGGCACTGGTCAGGTTGTCCCTGAACTGGCTTTCTACTGCAATGAGTGCAGGTTAGTCCATTACATAAACAGCGATTATACAACCTACCACATTTTGGCTGAAGGCTGATATTATCGAGTTGTTACCACCACCAGCGTGTGACTGTGTAATAATGAACAATGAACGGAACTGAAGTGTTTTGTATTTTTGATTGATCGTTTATAAAAAAAAAAACCTCTCCTCCTGAATTCTGTTGCATTTTATAGGACTGCTGTAAATGTGATTGTTGAGTGGCAGAGGTGTCATTGTCAGAGCTGCTGACTCCACACTCTGTGCCTCATACAGGACTGGTCTAATGTAGTCCATGATCCTAGCTCAGCGCTCATCTGTGTGTCACCATCTCAGAATAAACAACCTCCAAGGGGCCATCACCGAGAAATATTCTTCAAATTAAAACAGGCCATATCTCAGAGCAGCTCCATCTGTGAGGGGAGTTTGTCATTAATAATCACTCGTTTTGATTTACAGTGGATTACAGTTAATTGAAAAGTCTCTATGGTGAGGACGCTGACAGTAAAATGGTGAAAATACAAAGCCATATTAGACTGCTGTTCTATCTATGTGTATGTGGTAATATTAAAGTCATATTACATAGAAGCTTTTGATGTAATGACACGGACTTGGCAATATAAAATACTGATATGAAATAAGATTCTGGCTGTGCCTTTCTCTTAAAGACAGAAAATAGTCTGTGTCTTACCTTTTTGTGAATTTTACTTTCTCAATTTAGTTTTACATTAAAATAAAATTTAATATACAAATTATAATATACATAATTTGCTTGGGTTCAAAACAAAGATAATATCCAAAGTGACAGTTCTGTTGTGAAAATGTAGATAACAGAGAATGGTTTATAGCCCCCATTAGCAAAAGAGCTGGTGGCACTTTGTAAGGTCTAGAGAGGTAGCCGGTTTATGATTATTAACATATATGTTCCAACATGTTAGCCATTTATAAATTCCAAAAGGTCCGGCTGTTGGGCCTTGTCTTTGACATGTTCATCCATTTAAGTCCCTGTTTCTACTTTCTTTCAGCATGGAGCTTAAGGATTTACATCTTTGTCACATGAATCCAATGCATATCTGTGTGTTAGTGAGAAAATGTTGAGGCAGCCATTGTGTACCACCATTGCTTTCTATTTGGGGGACGGACGCGTTTGGACTCGCTCCCAGCATGTGTTGGGTGGCAGCCAGGGAACACCCAGAACTGGCCAAAAGTCTATCACAACACTTCAGTTTTTATTAAGCTCCAGTAATGTGAGTGTGCGTTCCTGTTGTGCACAGTTGTGTGCCAGTTGTGGTGCTGCTGTCCGTGTGCAGGTCTGAATGGCCAGGGGCCTTGTCATAGCCTCGGACGGCCTCATCGAAGTGACACCCAGTGCTTTGTCAGCTCCGTGTCTCAGGTGCCTACCCAAATAAACTGTCATGCAGTGTATCACTATGAGGAGCATGTAGGGGACATGCAACTGGTGCTGTGGGGACATAGCTAATAAATATTGTTCAGATTGTTTACTGAGCTTACAGAAACCATATCTCTTGAGTATGATCTATAACTTAGCAAAAGTTGAAAATGAGATACCATTTGAGCGCAGTACAAGTTGTGTTAAGTTGTGTTTAAGATACAGATAATGTAATTATACTGTGGATGGGTTCTTCCTCCCACTGTCCGGAGACATTCATGTGTTGTTTGAACATGTATGTATCTGTGTGAGCTCTGCGACTAACCTGGCATTGTCCAGCATTTATGCCGCCTAAGGCTCATAGTTGAAAGGTTTCAGTCAGTAAAATAGACTATGGTATGTTCATCAAATCAAGCTACCCAATTTCAAATCCACAAAGTTCTATATGTTGTGCTTATACAAAATATATATTGTTTAATTCTTAATATTATGCAGTAGTAATGACAACAACCTCTGCATAAACTCACGACACGAAGAGGAAGTTAAAATGCTGCACCGCTCGTCTGCTCCCTCAGCGGGGGTCCCAGCAGGGGGGCTCCCGTCGCCGACTCCAAACTTTCTCTCTGCATTTAGCCTAAAGTGCTGTTTTATTTATTTGGATGTGATGTGAGCCGTGGACCTGTTTGAGCGTGACAGCTCTTTGTGATTTGCACACATCCTCTCTCCAGAAATAGCTCAGTGCTTACTGTAGTTAGCTGCTCCTTCCTGTTTTATAAATGGACTGTGGTTCTCTCCACACGGTGCAACACTACACCGGTACAGCAGAGGAAGGCAGGATATCTGCTCCAGAGTCACTTTGAGACCTCTGCCGCAGGTTGGAACGCCTTCTCTGCTGAGGATGTAGAAAGTCATGGGTTGCCTTGGCACGCTTTTTTTGCAAGTGATTGTGTGAATGTGAAATTATATTAAATAATTGTTTTTCTTTATAAAATAGTCTAAAAATTAAGTTTCTGAACAATATTAAAAATATGTCCATGCCATGGTCTTTAATCTGACATAGATTTACACATTCAAAATATAGCCTTGAATTGAATCGTAAATGTGAATGTCAAATAATAATTTTCTTTAATTTTATTCTACTTGGCCTTGTTTTAGTCCCTGTTCTGTTCAGTTTTGATTAAGCATTTTTTGCACACATCGATATTATTGCAATATTTAACGTGTTTTTAAATATTTTCTGATATCGTGCATCCTTGTAAACACACAAAGGAATCAGAACACCTGGCTAATTTGCAAACATAAAATAAATAAGGCTGTCCAGGTTTACGAGCAGCGTTAGTTTCTGAATGAATTATATTGCCCATTGCTTACTGTCACACAATCAGACTAGGACACTGACATTTTGGGAACTCAAAATAACTAAGGCAATACATTTCTCTTCTCACATGTGACCTAATGAGTGTCTGTGATAATACTGGGATCTAGCCGTGGCCTATGCGGTGACATTTTTCTGAGTAGTGTTGTGGAGTAAAAGGTGGAGAGTTTAAAATGGAAGTGTGTAATGAGCGGTATGAGATAATGGTGCAGATCTGACAGACTGAGGTGAGCTCATAATGATGTTCACTAAACAGGACCTGCTCTGGACCAGGGGAGGTTTAATTTAACTGCGTTTGAGCCAGACATGTCCACTAAAGGTCACTCAGGCCACACTAAAGCAGTTTGATTAATGAAATTATAGCTATGTACTGTCTGCTAAAGGTGTTCTTATGGCATGGCAGTATATAATGACAGGAGGGTGGCTTCCAGCAAGGAGGTTGATTCTCTGGTTGCCTGACTACCATCTCTCTGGGTCTGCATGTCCTCCCTGTGTTACAGTAGGTTCTCTCAGGGTAGTCTGACTTGCACCCTTTGTCCAGACACATGCATTTGTAGCCCCTATAACGAATGAATGTGAGAGTGAAAGGTCTCTGTATGTCTTTGTGTCAGTCCTACGACTAGCTGGCCATTGTCTGGGGTGTTCCCAAGACCTGTTTATGTTAATAGTGTGTTATCGATTTATATATTCAATCTATGGTTACAGCATTCATTTATTTGCCATTTCAAATTGTCTTGGTTCATTAATAATTTAATATCATACACATATTATACAATGTTCCTTTAATATACCGTTTAAGAATACTCCATCTGTCGTCTTATAAATTGAACGCATTATTGTCACTATTTTCACCCAACCCTTTTCAGTTCTATAGTCTCTTACAAACCCCCAGTGCTGCTGCTGTAAAGATGCTGTTGATAAGTTAATATTCCTACACCAGCGCTGAGATAAAGAGGTGTAAGGAGTTTGGAGGATGCTCTAACCTTGATAAAACGCTCGTCGCAGTCACACTCATTCTCTCCATCCATCTTCATCTGATCTGAAGTATTCAAATGGTGCAGTCGGCCCAGAGTGTGCTACAGTGCTGTTAAATGGGCCATTTCAGATGTTCTTTGTAGCATGCTGACTTTCCCAAAAATTCTCTGTCAGCGCCTGGCACACGCTGATGTCTTTTTGGAAGCTATACCTTTACCTTACATTCTTGGCATCAATGCTTGATTCCGACCGCCTACAAATGAGCTACACAGTGGGAAGATGGCGACTCGTGAAATATGAACAGTTTGTGGAGGATTTTGCACAGATCCATTCTTCATGTTTAAAGTGGATCTGCTTTTTTTTTTGTTTTTTTGCCTGTTACACACACGTCTAAGTCTGCTACCTTCCACTCTTAAAAAAAATAAAGTTCTTGTAATTGTTTAGAGCAGTGATTCCCAAACTGGGGTCCGGGGCCCCCTAGGGGTCCGCAAAGGTCCTGCAGGGGGGCCACCAAAGCCTCTATTTCAAGTCTTTAAAAAGACATATAGCTTGAAATTAATACAAAATATGTAGATAATTATATCATTTTCAATCAGATATCACTCCAATCAATTTATAGTTTCTAGAGAGTGTTGTTTTCAATGTTTTCAATAGAAATTTAGATGAAATAGGTCATGTCAGGTAAGACTAAGAATGATTTTTGGATATTTAAGGGAGTAGTGGCACTTTGGGAATGCCTGGTTTAGAGTTTAGACTATAAAAAACCCCAAATAAATGCACATCCTGAAATTTGTCCCCCAAGGAGCAAAGATAATAATAACTTTCAGTGGATTTTTAGCATTGCAAAATTTAAGGGTTTCGCTAATTAAATGTGAACTCACATTGTATACTATGTCGGAGTATATTATTTTTATCATTGCAAAATAGGTCATTCTCCTTTACTCTGGGTGGATCTAGTCATATTAACTATTTTATGTTTTGTCATATAGGGTGACACAGCCTAAATGTTGGCATATACACTACAAAGTGTAACATTCACACGGAAAACCTTTCATGGTCTCAATTTACTTAAGTACATCAGTCAAACTTTTCCAAATGGAAAAAATACAGCATCTTGAAATGTAAAATAGTTCATGTGAATTAATTGCACACATTACTAGTTGGTCTAATCTACTTAAGTAAATTGAGACAATGAAAGATTTTGTACGTCAATGATTACTGCACAGTTTGTAAGCAGAGCAACGTTTTACAGTGTATGAGTAATCACTTTCTCTGTATTATCAACAGCTAATCATGAAAAGTGCCATGAACAAACTAACATGATAAAGCGTAGATGCCCATAGTATTTCACAGTAAGCCAACATATACTACCTTTCTCAGCACTAGTTTTCTTCCACATCTTCCTCAGTCTGTGTTTTTCTTGCTGGCCTTTCTAAAGATGGGGCTGTCAATCACGTCCAGGCCTGAGGCAGTGTCACTTCTTATTGAGGGCCTAGAACAATGAGCTCTGTGCCACACTGGCTTCTCTGTGGACGGGCAGGGGACAATGTGCTGGCCTTTCATTAAGTCCAACACTTTATGAAGCTCAGAGAGGGGAAGAGTTTGGTTAAAAATATATGTCGACCAACTTTTCAATTATTATTTTTTCTTTGTTATGTGCACTGAAGTTCTATATGCAATATGTATGTCAATACTTATACATTTCTACAATCGCTTTGACCACCTTAAGAGAAAATTAAGAAAAAAATATTAATGTACTACAGAGTTTGCATTTGCAGATGCAGATAAGTCATCAGAACAGTCAAGATGCAGGTGTGTACTGTAGGTGTATAAACAGAATAGGAGTATATGAGTTAATGCGGCGTGTCCTCCTCTCTTATCACATGTGTCGGGGGTTTCCTCTTCTCTCTAATGATGATGTGTGGCACAGGTAGCTGTCAGAGCTCTGTGATTAATTAAACTGAAAAACTAGGACAATTTGTCATATTGTTCAGAGTGCAAGTGCAGCCACCATAGTGTACTGTAACTGAGAGATCCACCCAGAATGACCCATGTCTGAGAGATCCACCCAGAATGACCCATGTTTGAGAGATCCACCCAGAATAACCCATGTCTAAGAGATCCACCCAGAATAATACATGTCTAAGAGATCCACCCAGAATGACCCATGTCTGAGAGATCCACCCAGAATTACCCATGTTTGAGTGATCCACCCAGAATGACCCATGTCTGAGAGATCCACCCAGAATTACCCATGTCTGAGTGATCCACCCAGAATTACCCATGTCTGAGAGATCCACCCAGAATTACCCATGTTTGAGAGATCCACCCAGAATTGTCCATGTCTGAGCCAGTAAAAATGGGGTTTATTATACATCAATAAACTCCACCATTGAGATGTAGTCAACGAGAGACCAGACTAAATTCTTTGTATAGAATAAGTAAAGGCAACTAAGAAATAGTATTCAATATTTTTTATTAATTCATTAATTTATGTCTCTTTATTTGTGTCCTTGCTACAGCGTAACCTCAGTCTTTGTTTATGCTACACAGTGTCTTCTAGCCTACAGCCTGGCCCATGTCAACCTTGTCACATTTGTCTGGTGGAGGGTTCCCACGTCACCACAGCGAGCCAGTCCTGGGATAGACAGGCGTCACAAGCCTCTAGTCCCTGACCCCATCCCTGCTTCACTCCTACCATATGTCTACTGCGATAGTGAAGCTACATCGTTGTTTGAGGGTTCTATGTGGCTGGGAGAACTGTATTGACACTAGGGATAAGCCTATAGAGATGACCTATGTTAACTTGTTGTGCAAAAAGGATAACTTCTAATATTTGGGTTTAGAAGCAGTCAGAGAAAGAAAAGCCAATCTGAAAAGTATTTTACTGTGTATTATTTATGGATTAAGAAATACATTTTAAAGCAGGTACTTCAATGATCATTTCTTAGTTTACTTTCTTTGGAATCAATTTCAGCCAAACTGGTAACTGAAGTATTGTTATTGGCCTAGAATTTCACATTGGTGCGTCCCTAACTGCCAAGTAGCACAAGAAGTTGGACACAAGTCATTTTAAACATTCAAAATAATATGTTCATCTTTAAATTGAATTCTAAAAACAACAGGGAACCCGGTGATGAGAGGCCACTACAGGGGTGAATGGTGACGAACTGACACTCAGACTGACAGCTTCATTGTGTTCTCTGAGGACAGGCCATGAAAAGCTCCAGAGAAAAGAACTAACAAACATATAGTGTGCTCAGTGATGCTTGGGAACAACTGCACGCTCTCCTTTGTAAGCTTTGTAGTGTCTTTGTGCAGTGTGACGACAACACCTGTACAAAGCAGTAATAGAAGTCTATAGTCTATAGTAGTGGTGGATATTTTTGCCTTGAAGATTTCTTTATCCATATCAACAGAACAGACATATCCATCATCCGCTACCATTTTGGGAGAATCTTGTTCATATTTCACTGCTGCCAATGCACGACTCAAAGAAATGACATGAAATAGTGCACAAAACATGAATAATCTTCCATCCTCTCCACTCATGGTTATTGTATTATTATTATTATTTCTACTTATGTTGGTTGTTGATTACTGATTCATTACCTGTACTGACATTTAGATGCACTAATGAAACAACCTTTTTAGCCTAAGTAGATACGTACAACACGTACAAGTTTTCATTTCTGAAGATAAAGAATTCACTACCATTAAAAGATAGCTGTGCTTGTCTATTACCAATTAGTGATTATTAAATATGTTTTAGTCATTGCAGGCAGTATAGACAAAGTAGCAATAAAAACAGACTTGGTTCGGACCAGAATCCTGAGTCCAGATCTTGATCAAACTGGACAAAAATGGGTCAAATGGAAGGAAAAAATATATATTTACAATCTTATATCAAAAGAGATATGACTAATGGCACACTAAGTCTACGCTACAGTGACAAAGCTAGCCGTATATTTAATGCCCAACCACGGTCATATTAAGAGTGCAGTTTGTACAAAAGCCCTCTCCACATTAATAATTTAATTGCCATGTTTCTGAGCGTCATGGCCAGCCGGAGTGATGGATAATTTTAATGATATCTCGAGTGATGCCCCTAAAAGATCAATGTCGCCCCACACACTGTCTGTCAAAGTGCCGTAGCCCCCTTCCCTCACTCTTTAATATTGTTTTGGTCCATATAAGCCGGCTTGTCTGCTGTGATCTTCGGAGGGGCTGGAGGTCTCTGGCCCAAATGACTGTGTCGCTTTTCGCCTTTTGCGTCTGACAGGACTGACACGTCTCATGTTTATTTCATTTGGCGTTGCCGAGGCCTGTCGCGGCGTTTCCCTATGCTCCGATGTCATTAACGGCGCCAGCCAGGACCCTTCCTTAATGAATTCCTGTGCGGCTGCTCGCTCTCCACCTACTTACCCCCGGCTCGAGGTGTCAAATTAAAAAGAGAGGGGAAAATGGTGGAGCACTTGTGTAGATGTGTGTTTGTCATCCGCATGTACTGCACTGGATGTGTCTGTCCGATGCATTATTTATGATGTTTGGCCGACCGTTTGTTTTAAGTGACGATTGGGAGAGATGAGATTTTCTCTTGACCGCGACTGGCAAATAAGATAAATTAGAGGGGATCTGTGTAATTGGTTCCTGATTTTCAATAGAATATCACCACTATAACCAACCCCCAGTTACTTTGTCTGGGTTACGCGCTCATGCCAACATATGTAATAATAATGATGGATCTAACTAGTAGTGCCTTTTTCAGTACTCCAAATGCTTTACAATTGAGTGTATTATTTACTCTACTTTCATACACTGGTGGTAAGCTGCATCTGTATCTGTCATGAGGCAGACTGACAGAGATGTGGCAGCCTATGGTCTCTACAATCACCGCCAAACATACCACCACAATCACACTACACAGTCATTCACACTACACAATCATTCACACTACACACTACATTCACACTAGTGATCTAATAAGAGCATTGTACTGTTTAACTGTCTAATCAGTGATCTAAAGTAAGCAGTATCTCCTGTGCCAATGAGTTTGATGGGAGTAACCCCGTAACAAGCGTCGTGTTTGAAGACGACGTGGAGCTTTAACCTGTTTTCTTTATGATCTGAGTGGTTCTTCTGTCTTGTTGCAGAGTAGTGAATTGTTCAGGGAGTGGAGTCAGATGTGCCGAGGATGCCTGGGCGACTGCTAATTGTGCTTATTTAGTTGTCATTGTGAGAAGTGTAACGAGGTTAGACGTGTTATTGAGCTGTGAGCAGCGGAGGGGGAGCTGCACATGGATAATCAATCTGAGCTCTATACTGATATTCAGTCCACAATCTGAACCAAGGAATTTTCATTTTCATATTTTTATAAAAAATCTGGATGGATAGCTGTTTGATTCCAGTTTATGCAGCTTCATGCAGACATTTCACACGCCATCTTGACAATGTACATAATGAATGTCTTACTTTGTTTGTGTTGCGTTTGTTTGTGATTAGAGAGGTCTGGCTGCCATCTGTTAGTCTGCCCTGGGGCAGCTGTGGCTACAAAGGTGTCTTACCACCACCAGTGTGTGAATTTGGGGTGATCAAATATTGCACTAACCTGTAAAGCACACAAAAGTGTTATTTAGGTAAATCAAAGGCTTTTTTTTAGCCCAGTTTGACACAACTGTCTTTAGCATATCCTCTTACATTGTTAACACTGCCTGCATGTATCTAAGCCAGGTCATATAAGGCCAGTCTGTATGCACTATGAGTCTATTCTGCAGCCTCAGAAATGACCACTGCAGCAGCCTCCCTGTGCTACTCTCCCAGTGTGTGTCTCCTCCTGACAGAGCTGGAAGATGGAAAATGGTGTCAATCAATTCATCAGATGCACCGGGGCAGCAGTGGGCTCAGAGGAGAGGGGTGGGGGGGTATGGCGGAGAGGGGGGTGTAGTGGAGGGACAGGCAGGAGGAGCAGCCTGTCTTCTGCTGGAGCTGATACTGCAGTGTCAGAATGGACTGAGCGATGAGCTGAGATTCATGTGCCAAAATAGAGGCACAGTAGAGAACACAGGTCATGTCTATATTGTGGTGAACTAAAACTTAACTTGAATTACATGTCAATTATAATACATAAAATATGGCGCTTTTTTACATACTCAAAGCAGTGAGTACATTTTTCAAGTTCAGATACTAGTGGTGGTAAGCTACCTCTGTAGCTACACCTGACCAGGGGCAGACAGATGTTCTCTCTAAACACCTCCAAACACACTGTAGGTATACTGTATAAACACCTATATAATATACAAATACTATTTCTCATATGGTCATTCTTAGATATACTACTTCTTACATTCACACACCAACTAACACTAATATACACTTTCCCCTTCTGTAATATGGCTCTGACTAACTAACTAAATTTACAGGCATTACCCTAATCTCAAAAACACAAAACAAATCAAAACACATTTCAATTATTGTTGTTGATTCCCCACTCTTGCATCTTTGCTCCATTCCAAATGCTGGCTCACTTTATTAGCAAATTAGCTTAGCAATTTAATGCATTAAATTAAAAAGGATAATTAATTCATAAGGAGCGGTGTGGTACATGTGTTGCAGACATTGTATGGTTCATAAAGTACATAAAATTAAAATTATTGACTTGTTTACATCATCATTTGAAAGCTTTATTAAATAAAGGGAAGCTACAGTGAAGTGCTAACTTTTGCTAACATGTGGTATCAATTCCATAAATGCCAATGGGATGGGTACTTCCCAAAAAGTGTGTAGTTTCTTATGTTTTGAGGAGCAAAGAAGTGCTTTCAGTAGATAAATGTAGTAAACCTCAGCACCACCTTGACTCTGCGTCCATGCCTTGTTGAGTCTAAAAGAATGTTCTTCATTAATTAAAGATGTGTAAATTTGCTCAAATGGGCCGCATTCTCACATTAGGAGGAGATTTGTGGAATTAGTGGCTTAATACATTTTAATTACAGATTAATTAAAAAATAATGGGGATTTTATTTTTCCTGGCAGACTAGCTTTTGGACCTGCTGGTGAGCTCATCAGTGAAATATTGAGCACCTCTCTGGCTTCACTGGGACACTCTCAAGGTCTCTGCAAAAACAAAAGCTCTAGCCTTTTCTCTTTGAAGCAAGCATTTACTGAGATGGGGGAGTGGCTTCGACATTGGCTTAATTAAATTTTTTTCACCCCCCCACTGCGCCGTGGCACCTCCTGGCCCTCACCCATCCTCCCGGTTCTCGGCTGGCGGAGCGGCAGAGTGGCTCGCAGACACGGAACACTAGTTGTGCTGGCAATTATGTTAATGGGATGCTATTAGGCCATGATTCCGTATGAGCGATCGGGGAGAAGAGGAGCCCCGGCGGTGGAGAATGATAACGGAGCGTGCGCCTCGTTGATACGGCTCCAGCAGGATCATTTGCATAATGAACACCCCCCCTCTCTCTCATCACCACCCGACCCCCCCTCTGCACTAACGAGGGGTGTGGCCTAGCACTCACATACTTATACAGTCTGCACTCAGAGCACTAGGAGACTAAAGAGATTCATGCACTTCTCTGGTCGCTGTCAAGACCATTCTGCAGAGCTCTAACTACAGCAGATTACAAAGTTAGAGGACTTAGAGGCATGGCAATGCAATGTCTCTGGAGTGCTCTCTGCCTTAAAAATATATGAAGAGATGTGCCTAGAGCTGCATGGTTGGTTAATTGTAGGTTTGGAATGATGTCAAACATGAGCCTGTGTCTCCTACAACATTTTAGTACTTTACAATGGGTGCAGTTCTTTAACATCCTAGCAGTGTCATTTTGGCTGTTTTTGGCCGATTGAATCGATCAATCCAAAATGGTTATCAGGGGCTATATGGTGTGGTAACTCTTAATTTTATTTTTTTATTTAACCTTTATTTAACCAGGTAATAATAATAATAATAATTCATCAATTTTATATAGCGCTTTTCACAACTACTCAAAGACGCTTTACATATTTGTATTATTCATTCACTCCAGTCACACCTGGTGGTGGTAAGCTAC
>JAVQKC010148582.1:0-16768 GCA_036025475.1 Philypnodon macrostomus | reverse complement strand
TGTACCAAACTCAATCCAGTTCTGCATCTTCATGATATGTACCTGTGTGCAACAGTTGAAAAAGATCCAGCAAAGACTTTTTGAGTTATTGCGTTCACAGTTTTGGCCCTTAATTAATTTATTACTTAATTAATATTCATTTAAGAAGCACCCAAATCGATACAGTTTGGCGTCTTTATGGTATGTACCTGTGTGCAAATGTTGAAACTGATCCGAAAATTCGTTTTTGAGTTATCGCATTCACAGCTAGGATCTGCGGACGCAGAACGAAATGTTGTCCATTCTATGTAACAAACAGTTTTTGATCTTTCCGCTGTTTGTCAGATGTTTGTCCCTCCTCTGCCACCATACACGTGGCATCTCGCCCCGGTCAGCACCCATCACACACCCTGCCCCCCTGTCTCCCTTAGGCTCTCAGGTCGGACCACCTCCACCTCATATGTCCGCCCCACGCTGCAAAAACATCACCTTTCTGCCTTGGGGCGCCACTAAAACAGGCCACTCTTCCATCACAATTAGCTTCATTAACAGTGAAACCAGCACTCAGCTAATTCAACATGGCCGCTCACACACAAACGGACTTCAGTCGGACGAGATTTGGATCAAAATTCCATCTCTCCACACATCAGCAAAAAGAAAAGTGAACATTTTGAAACTCTTTGAAGCCTTAGATCCTATATGCGATCTTTTTTAGTCAAATTCCACCGTACAAGTAAACAGAAGTTAAATAAACATTCGCCGGTTAAATATATATTCCCAACGAGCTTTCGCCTATTTCTGTTTTATCTGAGGAAGCGCCACAGAACGGCCTGTGTCAGCAGTTTTGTCCCGGCACTGCTTCTACTTCTGTCTCCTTGATTTTGAATTTTTTTTATGTTGCGCTTTGCTGTTTCCCACATGAATGGGGTGGTGTGGTCTTACCGTATAATCCGGTATTTGCTTGACGAACATATTTGTTTACTCCTGGGTCTCTCGCTCTTAGAGGTAATTACATCCGGGCCTATCTTCACCTCCAAATATGACTTTTAATACAATATGGTTATACATTTTTGAAGATCTGAAATGTAATCACTGATATTCATTCCATTTTAGGACTGTACATGTCACAACATTATTACAAAATTTATTTCTTAAATTGTTGTAGTATTTCTGCATTTTCTAAATTGATAGCTAATCTGTTATATCATATTCAAATTAATTTAATAACACTCTCTGCCCTAATCTACAAAAAAAGAAAAAAGAAAGAAAGAAAGAAAGAAAGAAAGAAAGAAAGAAAGAAAGAAAGAAAGAAAGAAAGAAAGAAAGAAAGAAAGAAAGAAAAAGTGATGAAAGGGCTTGTTAATCTTTAGTGTAGTTAGCATTCTGGAGTCAACAATTTCATACAATTTACAATGACGTAACCATAAGTACTATACTATTAATGGCTTTTTTCCTGTTTATTATCAGGTATATTGGTTTCTGACATAGAATTACAATGTTAAAATATTTTTTGATATGAGCGACTTGAATGAAAATGTGCTGTGACTAAGACAAATTTTAGGCATGATTACCTTGATTTCATAAAACTCCTCCCATGAGGTAATGTTTTTGGTTGCTTTTGTGTGCGTGCGTGTGTCTGCGTGTGTTTTACAACAGCTACTTCTCTTTTTTTTGCAGTGTTTTTTCAGTGGTTTTACCAATTTTCCATATAATTTCAAAACTTATTTCAGTGTCATTACCTACAATAAGTGTATGTTTGGTTTTCTTTTCTAGTCTGTTAACCACTGTGTCATACTCTTCTCAGCTGCAGCAGACTCCAGCTGTTTAAAAATGTTCTTGACCAGAGCGTGGGTCAGGATGCTGTAAACAGGGGGGCCAAAGTGAAGCACTGGACTGCTTGAGTCAGATTTGATTGTGTCTGCTTCTCTCTCTTCTTGATCCATACTGTTTGAGTCCTTTCAGTGATGATTGCTATTGTGTTTTTCTTTTGACTGCTGTTTTCTGGTTCATCAGCCCCAATAATAATCTGACTGCTTATTTTTGTGTTAATCCTATGGCTTTCTGTTTCAACACGGGCCTCTGATGGAACCGTATTTGTGGTGTTTTCTGGTGGACTTTGATTGGTCCCATTGCTTTCTTTAACCACTCTCATTGATGCCAACACAGACTGCATCTTTTGACACAGCGTCTGTAGATCCACATTTGAAGACTGGACCTTCTCACATGGAGCTACGGCATTATCCTGGGGAACTTGAGTTGGTTCATCCTCGGCATCTGCTACAATGGTCTGGGTGGTGTCCAGTGGACTCTCCCTGTCTTCTATAACCTCCTCAGAGCGCTGCCGTCAGGCTCCCCCACTACTGCTAACAGGCCCACTGATGGTGACTTTTCTTCCAGTAGGGGTGCCTCACTTTGAGCAACTTCCATAATGGCCCAACAGCTACCTTCCATTTTTGAGCTCTGTGATCAACTCAGATGGGGCCTCTGTTTTTACATCAGCATCAGGTAAGATAATGATCCCAGTGGTTTTTCATTTAGACCACTGTAATATACTATTATCTTCCTCAACAACTACCATTTCATGAAACACAGACCTCATGACGTCAGTGGGCAGCACACATGGGTCTGCTGTTAAAGACTCTTCCTGGATAAGTTCAGATGTGTTTCTACTCTGATTTTGTGGTCCCTGGCTGGTCTTGTTTGATGTAACGCCATTTTCAAGCATTGCTGTCTATGTGGTTTCTGGTTCAGACCACTGTATTGTCTCGCTATAGTCCTTAATGACTTCCTTTGCAGCTAACATTCACTGATGGTAAAAGGACCTCCTCATCTATTTGGGGTGCATCATTAGCAACTTCCTGGATAACCAGACAGCTACCTTCCTGGGTAACTTCAGTTGTGTCTCTGATGGTCTCAGTTGTTTCTTGTTCAGACCACTGCTCTGTCCCACTGTGGTTTTGGATGAGACATTTCAGTTATTACAGTTAATACAGTTACAGCTATTGTAGATGTACATGGAGTTACTTGTATGTCATCCTGGGTGTCATAATTCTGGGGAGTTGCAGATGCACCCTGGGTAAACTTAGGCGTGACTTCCTGTGCATCAGTACAAGGAAGGCTGTCTCCAAATTTGTTAAGCATTTGATCTCCAGTATGCCTCTTCGTGAAGCATCAGTTTCATGCCTGTGTTTTGCATCCCGCATGGTGGACGGGGACCTTTCCATAGATGATAGGTTTGTAGCTATTCTATGTTGACTGTCAAAGTTTCTCTTTTGGCTAATTTTGTGGTATTGCTGAAATAATGACCTTACTGTAAGAGCTCTGTTCTGGACCTGTAGCACTTAGCATATCTCATTCTTTAGAGTGGTTTAATTTTTTTTTATAATCTAGTACTACCACATTTGTGGAACATTAGATATTCACCATTTAAATGTTAAGGCTGATCTGACATTTTTTCAGGGGCACTCAGTCTGTAGGTTGTCTGCTGAAGTGATAGAAAATCTATCTTACCACTTCTCTTCATATGAATCCATCCTTTTCATTAACTCTCCAACAGTGGTTGCATCCAGTAGATGTTCTTATATACGAACTAACTTAACTGGAAAACCAAATAAATCTTTTTGGACTAACAGTGGCTGCAGCTGAGATGCCTTACTACATTACATTAAATAATTACTTAGTATTTAAAGTCAATCAAATTTAGCTTCTACTACATGTATCTGTGATGTTTACACCAGCACTCTTATTGCCATCAGTGGAAAGTGTTCTGGTCTTTGTTAGTGTGGCATTCATGTCCTGGACTAATCTGTGGTTCTCACATGTCACCCACACTTCTCACAGAAAGTGCTAAGTAAACAAATCAGTGAAGCAGTCATCTGCAAATATGTTCTGGTGTATAATATATTTTGATATTTTTTTCATCAGGCTCTTAGTGTTGTTTCTATGGTTATGATCACTTCTTTTATATTTGATTTGAATGATTTTGAATTGAGGTCATTAATAGAAACAAAGAAAGAGAAGTCACTGTGTTTTCTGGAGGGGTTTCCATTCCACAGAGGGTTCTATTTAGACCTGTCTGTTTTAAGAGTGTATCGGGGGAATGAGCTGCCTTGGCAGAGGTCTGCAATCTTCTAGTTATTGACTGCTTTTCTCATATCATGTAGCCCTAATTCCTCTATGTCTTCACTGTGTTGGACAGTAGTTAGGTGTCTCGGTCTTCTCGAGGTCACGGTGGAGGAGAGCTGGATGGGCCGTTGCACACTGACCGCAGACGAGGGTGCGAGCCGCGGCTAATCGGAGAATTGGGAGGGATTAGGGCCACGCGGTTATTGTCTGTTTGATGAGGGATTAAATTTGGTTAATCCAGGCCTTCATATGGGACTCCTCATTTAAGATAGCGGCCAAGCAGTATATAGTTCCATCCACACAGCTTAACTGAGCACTGTCTGTCTGTCTGTCTGTCTGTCAGTCAGTGATGCTGTTTTCAGACTGGGCTGTTTATTTATTCTGCCCCCTGTGGCCCACAACTACGCTGTGAACTAATCAGTGATTGGTATCATTTTGATAAACAATAATATCCAGCCAGAATTTAGAGGCTACCCCTTTTACCTCCTCCTTCTACTTTGATTACAAATAAATATAATGTAAAATATTTATGTGTGTGTGTGTGTGTGTGTGCTTGCTTGAGTTTGTGCGTGTGTGAGTGTGTATGTGCGCGTGTGTATGCGTGTGAGCCTGTGTATGTGTGTAGTGAAAAGTGATAAAATTGTATATTTTAATAATGTATATTCAGTAAAATATCTTTGGAATGGCTACATGAGAATGGTTTAAGTACCAGGTTAAAGGTATAGTAACATATTTAATACGTTAGAGATAATCGAGAGAGACATGGACAGGACATTGTGTAGTGTTGTGGTGTAAACCAGCTCATCTTTGAACTAAATATATACAATTAGCTGTGAATAAGCTGTGAGTTCCTTCACATTATTCCTGATAGATTCTTGTTCTTGATAAATAAAGGATGTATCAACCAATCTGAGCGTACTGTTTAAAAAAGTCACCCTGCATTCTAAAACAAACACTCTTGTCTAATTTTTTTCTCAGATTACTTCTGTTATGCTGCACTATAAACTGAAATATATTGCAATTTATTGATAAAAAAAAAAATTTGGTACTGCAGCTTTAAGATACAATAAAATAATGGTCCTTACCAGACAGCAGAATGACTAATTGTCTCATGCCTGGACAAATATAAAACTGATAAAAAATAAAAAATAAAGTATCCACAGTGTTCATTACCAGCTAACCTTATCTCACTTTGCACATGTTTCATTGAAGAAGAGCAATGGCGCACAGGAAGTTCAGTCTGGCTTTATCTACAAACCCAAAGTCCATAGTACACCAGTTTAGCTCTTTTATGACCTAATTGTATTCTTTTTTATGTCAAAACTAAATTAAACACTGTGTTTATTTACTACTAATAATAATCATAACTAAACTAACTTAAGCTACTAAAATTTGAATAGTCTGGTTTTGTGATAACTGATTTGTACTTCATTTAACTTACTGTACACGTGGTTTGGGGCCCTTATATGACCTGATATCACATAAACCTCCCCGTTGTCTAGTCTGTTGGCCACTTTATTGTCCAAAGGGTGGAGAAAAACTGATCGACCTCCAAAGGTGTCGTGTCCCATTTGTATTCAGGTCAATAAAACATGATATCATCTAAGCAGGCTTTTTACACAGGACCAAAGTCTTTCACTTGTGCAAGTGAATACTTTGCATCAACAGTGTTTGCTGCAATGAGACTTACCAGACTCATTAATCTAGCAAGGCACTTCCAAGATTTTCTGGTAAAATTCAAATTTTTAAAGGTCCTTAAAATTGTAAATAAATGAACTGTAAATGACTCACCTTTAAACCAGATATGTGTTCTGGACAGGGGGCAAAATGCCCCTATTGCTGCCCATAAATCTTTCTTCTGGGGTCAGCACATCTTGTAGCTTGTCACTTGCTCAGTAAGTTTAAAATCTGACAAATACAAATGAACATGGAGAAATTATAATATAATAACTAGAAAACACTTAGAGAGCGTAGACCTAATTTCCACAGTCAAATTTCATCAACTGGTCCTTGTATCATTTCTAACCTTCCCTGAATATTTCATCCAAATCGGAGAAGTATTTTTAGTAAAGATACTAATAGATGGCATTCTTTTATAAAATCCTGGATCCAGATGGTGATTCTGATCACTCCCAAAATGTAACCATTTGGTCCTTGTGTCATTTCTGACCTTCCCTTGGTGCAGTACTTTTTGAGTAAAGTTGCCAACAAACAAACAAACAAACCAACGCTACTGAAAAATTGCCTTGGCGGAGGTAATAAATTAACATAACACATAAATCAAATGTTTATGATGGCATGAGTCAAAATGTGGGACATGGCCTCAATTTGTAAATATGTAAAGCGCTTTGGGTGTCTTGAAAAGCGCTATATAAATGGAAGTTATTATTATTATTAATTTGTGGGACTCTAGATTAGAGTATGAAAGAAAGCACTGAGCAATCCAACACAAACTGGGACATCTGGTGACCCCAACAAGGACCGATTACACTAACCTTTTAAATCCACTGCATTGACTACATCTAGCCCTTGATCCGTCATCATTATTGGCAATCCAAAGGCCTAAATTATGAATGTGCCAAGTCACGGTTTCCACAATATCTGCTTTTTTAGAAAGATGGGAAGTAGATGGGGCCCACCTTTAAACATCCTTAAAGCGTGAAAACTGTGTCAGCTCAGATCATGTGCATTTGCCTCACTTCCCTCCCAACCCCCTCAAACCAACGACTCAAAAAGTGAAATGTGCCAATCAGAATCACGACACTTTCTCAATGGAGGGAAAAAAACCCTGCTGTCAGTGGTTTTAAGATTGGCTCCTATGTCATGGTCACACTCATAAGTCTTCTGTCTGCAATGCATCGACAGTGTTTTATGCAATGAGACTTATCAGAAGGATGCTGACCCTGAGGATAACCATAGCTGCTTTTATGCTTTTGATCCCAACAGCTCACGGATCATTTTTAAGTGGTATGGTATTTACAGTACTTTATAAAAATGTGGGTGCATGTTTTCTGGTCCTTTTTGTGGGCTCTAAAACCCCCAAAAATCATTTGAATGGCATAATGGCAAGTGGAAGATTGTGTGTAT
Source organism: Philypnodon macrostomus (assembly GCA_036025475.1). Taxonomy (NCBI): domain Eukaryota; kingdom Metazoa; phylum Chordata; class Actinopteri; order Gobiiformes; family Eleotridae; genus Philypnodon; species Philypnodon macrostomus. The sequence goes on along the minus strand of JAVQKC010148582.1, from coordinate 9,577 downwards.
GGACTAATATGGTTGCAAATTTGGTTTAACCAATTGCAATCACATTCATTTTTAAAAATGGTGTTGTGGTAATCAATCTTTATGTCTGGGAAGTCAATTGTAGCACTACTGATAATAGTAAGTGTATTAGTGATGTTAGTTAGAAAACAACAGTGTGGAAAATACCATTTAGAAAATGATAAATATGATTCTTTTGATTAGTTGTTGCAAAGCTCTTAATTCGTTTTCTCTGAATGCAGGTTTTAGTGCATTTTCCACCTCAGACCCCAAAACACCATTTGATAATCAGTTATTTACAGTATTTTTGATCAATCTATGTTGGTTTAATAGTGTCAACTTTGCATGTCTTTTTGCAGCTGAACCATTCTCACTCACCAACAAGGCCACTAGTACATGTTTAGTTAAAAAATCATCCAGGTGTCAGGAGGTACGCTGGACGACCGGGAACCGTCTTTTCGTGACCTCCACTAAAAAGTGCCTGGGAGCTCAGGGCAAGAGTGTGGGCAGTGAGGTAAACCTGTACGACTGCGATGATCGGAGCGAGCTGCAGAAGTGGGAATGTAGGAATAACACTCTGCTGGCTCTCAAAGAAACGCAGCTCTATGTGAGGATACAAAGCGATGGGTCTGCGGGACTCTCCAAAACTGTGAGTCCCAATAACCACTTCACCATCCCCGGGTCAGCCAGCGGGGCCTGCAGCAGAACATACAGAGGTAACAGAGTTTGCAATCACATGTCAATAAAGCAAGGAGGATGATTAGTGGATAATGAACACTATAATAGTTGTGTATATATAATGATGGCACGGTCTTATAACTGTTTTAGAGTTTTTGATTTTTGCTAGTCCCAATTAGGCCTTGAACAGATCTCATATCGTGCAGCCCAAAAACTCACCTTCTCTTTCTCCATACAGAGCTGTACAGTATCGGAGGAAATGCGTTTGGAAAGCCCTGCATGTTCCCGTTCCAGTACAAGGACCGTTGGTACGCAGACTGCACCACCTACGACTCCTCCAAGAAGCGCCTGTGGTGTGCTGTGGAAACCAAATACGACCATGAACTCTGGGGATACTGCCCGAGCACATGTGAGTCCAGCCCTTTGTAGGAACTTAAAATATATGTAGGACATTAGTGGTAAACCAATACTCGTCCCCCACTCTAACTATTTAATATCAACAGAAGAACTCGCGAGCTAAATGCTAACGCTAACTAAATAACCACTTCCTCATTTTTAGTAGCGGCTCCTAACCTTTTTTGTCTTGGCCTTTGTCTGGGCCTTTTTGTCATACCATGGTTACCCCATCACGCATTACGAATTATTTACCATATCTGAAATTATTATTCAATACAAATCTATTCTTACAGATATTTTATAATACAATTATTTTTTATTTCAATTTTTCATTTTTTTTTAAAACACAATTTTACTGCTCAGCCCTATGGTTCAAATAACGACCATGAAGAGAAAAAAAAACATACAATATGCTCATGTATTTTTCTGTGTAAATATGCAGCTACGGAGCATTGGGCCAAAAACATCGCCACTGGAGCGTATTACCAGGTGAACCCAGAGTCAGCCCTCACCTGGTCCCAGGCTCAGGTGAGCTGTAAACAACAGAGTGCCTCTCTGCTCAGTGTCAACGACCCCAGCCAGCAGGCATTTGTGTCAGGTAAGACGACATATGGTTGACAATCAATTAAAATTTCACAAAGAATCAGAATCAAAATGGTGTTTATTGCCATGTTAGTAAGCATTACTAGGTGTGGTGTAATAAGATACAAAGATTATGTAAGCTTTTTTAAAGGCCAGATTGGACAGGACAAACATCAACCTAAGTGACTGAATGAATGAGGAAGAAGTAAATCGGGGCACTTCAAAACTTCACCATCCTCCTTGTGTTTCCTGAAAAGTTTAGTCCAAAGACCAGTGAGAGCAGGGGTCAGATTGTGTCTGAACCACAAGGGGCTTCTTCACTCTCTCTTTTAATACTGGTACTTTTTGTGTTTGGTTATACACTGAGCTATAGCTAGGATGTACTGACAGATTAAACTTATTGATAGCATATTACAAATACCTCTTCTTTGATGGGATTTGTGGATCACAAAAGAGGAGTTTGAATATAATTTAGAATATAATTATATATCTTAATAGAAATGGTGGAACAGATTGGGTCACAAATAAAATGATGAGGGATACAATTAGGGCTACACAATTAATGATTATATAATTGAAATCGCAATTGCAAGGTTTTTGGTTTTTGGAAATATATCCTCTGCTTATAACCCTGCTAATCTGGTAGGTTTAGCCTCTACAAGTGTAAATGCTTCTAGACAGGTTTAAAATGTGGTCTTTAAACAGGATGTTTTTATATATTGCCAATGATATCACATTAACATAACATCATTAGATGTTAATACATTGCAAATTGCCTGTACAAATCACAAGGAGATTTTTTTTCTCTCCAAATCAGTCAGCCTTAGATAAAAATGGGACCCACAGACAAACATATACTGATTTCATCATTAACTGTTTCATAATTGTCAAACTATTTTTTTACTTAGTTTCTTTAAATGCTATTTGTACTATAGAGACACCTATTCAAATGTGCATGTAAAAATGTACTATGAGGAACTGAAGACCTAACATGTTCAACTGTGATGTTTCTACAATGTCTAGCCACAGTAAACTTCAAAAGCAGAACTGTTTACTTATTTATTTACTTCCTCCTTTCTTATTTTCACCCGTCTGTATATTATCTACACACAGTTATTCTTGGATCAGGGAGAACTAAAGTCTGGATTGGCCTCGTTTTGGATCCTGAACATGGCTGGCAGTGGACCAATGGGCAGCCGTTCAGATACTTGAGATGGAATGCTGGTATGATTGAAAAAAAAATGAAAATCTACAGTTTTGATGAGATTTTTGTGTGAATACAATGTGAATAATACAATTACAATATAACAATTTAACAAGCTTACTTATTAAGCTTATTAAGCTTACCTGTCAATTACCTATTGATTAAATTTAACTGTCTAAATATTGTGATTGTTGGGATAATATTATCTAACTCTATATATAATTTCTCATATCAAAAACTAGATTGTCAATAGCAGATAAACTTAAAACCATGTGCTAATCTATAAGTGCTGAAAAGTATAGGCCAAAAAAATCCCACAAATAATTATTATTTTCAAAATAATAGTGAAAAGAAAACAAGTAAAAAATGAGTTCATCCTCGTATAGTGGCAAACTGTTGGAATTGTTCTTATGCCAATTCGCTTTGATTCTTAGTATTAGATATCAATATGCTAAACTGTTGAAAGATGTCGTGCTAGTATTACATTTTATTATTTTTCAGGAAACCCTCAGCCTAATCCTGGCCACAACTGTGCAGTCCTTGACACTTCCGGGCAGCAGACCTGGGAGAGCTCAACATGTGGCAAACAACTGGGCTATATCTGCTACAAAGATGGGGCTCCTCCTCCTACGGTTACACGTATGCACAAAAAAAATATACTTTATTTAATTTATTTGTATTTATATTTTACATTACATTATATTAAAACAAATACAAATTTTGTGGATCTTGCACAGTCGAGCAAGGATTTTGTGAAAGTCCGTGGATTCCCTACAGCGGCCACTGCTTCCATCTTCACCGTGAACTAAAGACTTGGTCTGATGCTCAGAAAGAGTGTCGTAAAGAGGGAGGAGACTTGGTGAGCATCAGACATGTGGAGGACCAGAGCTTTGTCATCTCTCAACTCGGATATGGTGAGACAAAATATTTATTTTATTTCTTAACTTATGATTGTAAAAAATATTTTTTTAAAGTTCAACTGTGTAAGCTGACACTTCATCATAAGGAAATAGTTTTAATGTTTAGAACATTTTAACATTCAAAATAAAAGTGACCTTACCATAGGATTTCACCAACGACTGGTCTGTAACTGTGCATTTGATCTTCACATAATCTTTTCTGGTTGATGTTTGTAGCCTCTACAGATGAGCTGTGGATTGGCCTGAATGACCGGAGGACGGAAGGGCTGTTTGACTGGAGTGACCAGTCGACAGTGAGCTTCAGCAGCTGGGAGTATGGAGAGCCGTCTGTGACCGGAGACACTGAGGACTGTGTGCTCATGAGAGGAGAGGTTAATAATAATAATATTGGCTGACACTTTGCTTTTCATGACACCCAATAGCACTGGTGAAAGGTACTGGGTGAAATGCACTAAATACTGACCATAACACTTGACCTATAGTAGTCGAGTTTTATTTTAGCTTTAACTTCATTACTATACCTTTTTCTAGAAAGGAAACTGGGCTGACCGCAGCTGTGACGAGAAGCATGGTTTTCTTTGTATGAAGCCGAGCAGCACTGAACAAACCGGAGAAGAAGTCAATCTGGACGTAGGCTGTAAACCTGTGAGTCTGTTAGAATTCTTTTTAAGGTTATATGTGGCTATGCATGGGTCGGCACGTTTAGTTTTTGACCGCTGCTGTCCTTCCTATGATCCCAGGGCTGGAGAAGACATGGCTCGTACTGTTACTTTGTTGGAACAGAGACTAAAGCATTTGATGAAGCCAATGACGATTGTAAGGGAACAGACTCATATCTGGCTGATGTATCCAATGGGTGAGATCATAACTACTAACTAACTGCTACCTTATGTCACTTGTCTGACAACATCAAAATCTTTGGTTCTACGGTCATATAAGTGGTACTTGTGCTCATGTTTACCACCACTTAGTCCTGATTACTGAGGCATAGATTAGACCTAGGTTATTCTTGGTTTAGTTCTGATTTTCAGACCTAATTTGGACCAGGTGTCGCTTTTGAACCTGATTTGGATTTGGTTTAGTCCCTTTACTTTATAATGTAATGTTTTCCGTATTATTCCCTATTTAGAATTCACTTGATTAGATTTGGCTCGTTCTTTAATCGACTTTCATTTTGGTTTAGTTAATTATAAATGCTACTTGAAAATCTAACCAATGAACCTTAAAATATTTTTTTTCTAGGGTGGACAATGCATTTCTTGTGAGTTTGGTGGGGATGCGGCCGGAGAAATATTTCTGGATTGGTCTTTCAAACATGAAGGACATTGATCGATTTGTTTGGACCAACTCAGACTCTGTCAAATTTACACATTGGAACACTGACATGCCAGGTAACAAGCTAGATTTTTCAATCAAAAAAATTACCAAAATGTGACATGACCAGTTTTAACTAACTTCGAACTCTATACCTAAAGGATACCAGCAGGGTTGTGTTGCCATGACGACTGGTGTCTTGGCGGGACTATGGGACCTCTTGCCCTGCACCAGCCCAGTTAAATACATCTGCAAACATCTGGCAGAAGGGGCCATCATGACCCCCCCACCGGTAACTGTGGCCCCTCCCAAATGTCCTGACGGCTGGAACAAGATACCCACCAGAAACTACTGCTCCAAGGTACGTAATCTAGAGACATTTCTATTATATATATTTATTTATGTTTATTTCATTTAAAAGATCATTTGAGCTGGGAAGAGGAAGGACAGGTAAACATCTTGTATTAGAAACGGCCCCTAAAGTGTCAAAAGGCCAATCCTTTTGTTTGTTTTTTGACAGTTACTGGGCCTTTCAACATGAAACAAAAACTGTCAATGAGAATTAACTCTCTGTTTCTGAGTGAATGTGTGTTTTCACTAGAGCTGAGCATAGCCATTATATTGTCCAACCACTCCTGGGCCTGATGACAGTGATGTCATCATCAACCCTAACCCCAACCAACATGATCAAGTTTTAGTTTAACGATTGATCTAAATTGAATAAATGTGAGAGTGAACGGTTGTCTATCTGTGTATGTCTGGGTGTACCCAGCTGAGGTCCATAGTTGCTGGTATAGGCTCCAGTCACCAGTGACCCCTAATGGGTAAAATAGAAGATTCATTCATTATATCGGTGAAACGAAGATATTATGGAATCACGTCAGTCCGCGTCCACGTCCGCAGATCCTAGCTGTGAATGACCCCTATGGGACCCTGGACACACTTACTTTGGCAGAGAGCAATGAAACTTGGTACAGTGATGCTCCACAGTGTACCCAACATAAAATATTATTATGACCCCGCCCTACAACAAACAGGAAGTCAGCCATTTTGGATACTTTGCCCGATTAGGCTCAAACCTGAAATACCTACAGACCCCTCGGCCCTGAACACATCTGACCAATATGATGGCAGCTTCCTCTATAGTGCCCCCTATAGACTGAAAGAACAATGTAGTTTTAGGGAATTTTTCAAAATTTGGCAAAAACATTCTTCACAAACATCCAGACAAATCAAAAAAGTAAAATAGACCCTTCCCATGTTTGTCATGGTTTGGGGGCAGGGCCTCTGAATTGCTTGTTAACAATATTAAAACCCTTAGAAATCACACAATGTCTGATTAAGGTCCCATTGGTGACAGTTGTGGCAGACGTATGTCGCCGTTTCGCCGATATACACCTTGCTGTCGGGGATGACCTCACAGGCCTAGTTAATTTATGCGAACTTGTTGTTCTGTTGTAGTTTTTCACAGGGCCCAGAGCAGATGAAAAGACCTGGTTTGAGGCCAGAGATTACTGCAGAGCCATTGGAGGAGATCTACTCAGCATTCACAGTTCAGCTGAGCTACATGTGGCACGGTAACTCTTCACTTCTGTGTTGTCTGTCTGAAGTATTCAAAATATTATATTTTTATATAATACCACCCATTTCAACCTGTTCAAACTCTTCTATTACACTCCATGTGCAAATGTTATATTGTTGATTTTCAGTCAAATCTAATCTAATTTCTTTTGTGTTTTCAAGGCATGGAAAGGCTTGGATTGGTCTCTCTGCCCCAGATGCCAACACTGGCTACACCTGGAGTGACGGGAGCGCGGTTTGTTTATTACTGTTTCATATTTTTGTTGTTTGGGCCATGGTGGCAGAGTGGTTAGCTCTCTAAAAGCATGCATTTGATGTAAAATTACCTCTATAGTGCAATGTTTCCTCTGGCCCAAGAGCCTTGGAGCGGTGGTGGTATTGGTCAAAGTTTCTATCACCCATTATTATATTATATCATATTTAGGGACGCACCGACACCACATTTTTGCAAAACGAGTACGACTTCTTGCACTTGAGTACTTACAAATACAATCTATTTTTCTCTCTCATGCAGATCATACTGACATTTAAGCATTAATCAAGAGAAAGAACTATTTCATACCATTTTCTATTTTAATAATGATTTTTTATTTTTTTTGGCTGCATTTTTAGGTCAATTTCCAGCACTGGCAGGAAGGAGAGCCGAACAACTTCAACAATGCAGAGTCCTGCGGTGAGTTTAGGATTTACAACTGGGACGAGGGTGGCTCCTGGAACGATGTCAACTGTGAAAGCTACAACGACTGGATCTGTCAGATACGAGCAGGTAAAACAAGACACATTAAACACAATTACTCAAGTCAAAATAATACTGTTTGGTCCACAACGTCCACAATTCTCAAACTAAAGTTGAAAAATTTGGTTTCTTTTTGTTTCAGGGGTCACTCCAAGTCCACCTCCAAATGTCACTGTAGCAGGTGAGATACAGTATGTACTACCCAAATATGAATTAACTCATATATAAAGTGTTAAAATTAGGACATCAACATTAAATATACCCTACTTTTTACTGGGGAAAGTTGGTAGACAATTATGTTATTTCTTACATTATAGATCAGTTACCATATCCTCTACAAACATCTGCATCACATCAAAGTTAAAGTTATCATATTTATTGCACATTCAAGTTTTGTAAAAGCCTAGTTTGTCCTCTTGGTAGTTACAGCGGGATTCGGCTCTAAGCAGCTACCACCTTGAATACCAAAAAACTACACTGAAAAAAGTATGCATTGTTCTACTTACTAATTGTGCAGTACAACCAAAATCTTTCATTGTCTCAGTTAAATTAAGTAGATCAGTCCAACTAGAGAACTCACGACTATTTTACATTGATACAATTTAAGATATCTCAAAAACAATCTACTGTGTGGTCACAGTGTACAGAAAATAAATGTGTATTTAATTTCCATCCATCCATTTTCTTCCGCTTGTCCAAAACCGGGTCGCGGAGGCAGCAGTCTAAGCAGGGAACTCCCGCCTTCGACCGCCGCCCGATCCACATTGCACCATGGTACCTCCCGCCAGTGGTGGGTCCACGGGAGGGCCTGACAGCGTGTGCACGGGCGGGGACTCGAACCACAGACCCTCCGGTTGAAGGGCGAGCATCTACCCACTGCACCACCGCTGCGCTGTGTATTTAATTTATTAAATAAAAAAGCCATTTTATAATGGAATGTTTTTGTTAAAAGAGGATTTTGTGGCATTTAGGAGCAGCAAATTCTGTGTATAAATGGCATTAATACTATGTAAGTTCACCGTATTAAGAACTAGGAGCTTAACTGACAAAGAAACTCGACTTGAAATAGGCCAATTATTGTGTGTTTATACATTTACAATGGTCTTATTTCACAGAGTATAACACTACAGCAGACGGTTGGCTGGAATGGAGAGGGAACCAGTACTACATAAACAGAGTCACGTTGTCGATGGACTCGGCTCGACAGTTCTGTCAGCAGAGACACGGAGACCTCGTCACCATCACCAATCGGGCCGAGAACATCTTCATATGGAAACAGGTCAAACTGACTTTATGTAGAGCATAAAGGATGGATATTATGATATATGGGTAAAACCCTAGAGGGGTAGTCCATAAGTTTCCTTAAATAAGAAAAATGTTAGAAAATAAATAAAGAATATTAGCTAATAATACAAGCTACTTTAGTTTTTAGTTGTTTTTTTTTATTTTTGTTTTGCCATTTTTAAAGTGATAGAACATTTTTGGAATATCTTTGGTAACCCACATTTTGCCCCGACCATTTTGGACAATCATACCTTTAGATCAAAATAGATTTGAATAAATTGCTGTGAGTCTTGGAGGATGAGTAGATCACAGAACACATTTGGTTATTAAATTCAATTAATTAATTCAATGTTTTGTTTTGTTTTTGACAGATTTCCAGAAGCTATGGACGGTTTTACATTGGACTGTCAGTAGATCTTGATGGGTCATTCTGGTAAGTCAAAAAAATGTGTTTTTTAGATTTTTAGGTAATATTGTAAACCCTTTGTCTGTTTAAAGGTGGCTGAGTAACACACCAGTGGAGTTTCTGAGATGGGACCAAAATCAACCCAAAGAAAATGTCTTTGATGAAAACTGTGTCATTATGTCTTATTATATGGGTGAGTTTGACTACACTGTTAATACAATGGCCTTACTTAATTCATGTTTGGGGCAGCTACTGCTGGTGGTTTGACCCTAGGGGTGGGTGATGTGGTAAAAATATAATATCAGAATTTTACCAAGCCAAGATTATGATTTATTTATTTTTGGTCTTAGACAGAAGCCTACTGCTATACAGTGAAGAAAACAAGTATTTGAACACCTTGCTATTTTGCTATTTCTCCCACTTAGAAGTCATGAAGGGGTCTGAAATTTTCATCGTAGGTGCATGTCCACTGTGAGAGA
>JAVQKC010148541.1:0-15062 GCA_036025475.1 Philypnodon macrostomus | reverse complement strand
CCCGATTAGGCTCGAACCCTAATTACACCTAATTACCCCCGGCCCTGAACACATCTGAACAATATTATGCCGGTTACCTATATAGCGCCTCCTATAGACTGAAAGAAGAATGTAGTTTTAGGGAAATTTACAAAATTTGGCAAAAACATTCTTCACAAACATCCAGACAAATCGAGTCAAATAAACCCTTCCCATGTTTGGCACTGTTTTATAATTGCTCGTTAACAATATAAAAACCCTTAGAAATCACACAATGTCTGATTAAGGTGCCCGTTGGTGCCATAGCAGTTGGGGCAGACGTATGGGGCCTTTTTCGCCGATATACACTATTTTTTTTATATTGGGAAATTGCCAAGCCCTGTCAAAAAATCATCAGCATGTCCCTGTCCTCTTATATTTTAGATATCACCTATCACTTACATCTTACATCTGCAGAAATTATAATTCACCTCTGCTATATAAAGTAATATTCCTGAGCTTCTGAGAACTGGAGTGGTAGTGAAGGTGGTGCAGTAGTTAGCAAATTATCAGGACTTACTAATGTTCATCTAAAAGCTAAATGCATGGAATAAAATAAACGGGCTGGTAGCTAAACCTTAAAGGCAATTTTGCACCATTAAAGATTAATTTAAATCTTGACAAGCACAACCATCTGTTATCTAACATATTTTTCAGAGCCAGGAAAAATTAAGATTGGATTCAGCCATCCACGGAAGACAGACCAATGTCCCCGGGGACCAGCACTGAAACCAACTGTTATTTCTTTGGCCAGTGGACTGTTTCTTCACTATAAAAGATGGAGAAACATTAAGTCACATAATCTTGGGGATGACTGACTTTTGAGTAAAATTACAGAATGTCCCTAAAATGCAATGTTTCCTATAAACTACTGTCATCTGGTTCTTGATAAACACCCTGCTTTTGATATATACGGTAATCTCTATGGCATTAATATTTTACACTTTTGTTCACCCAAATGTTAAATATTTCTGTTTTTGGGACTAGTATATATTATTTCAAGGCCCAACACTATATAGTCCAAAACACTGGATCCCTGCACATTATCTTAATAATTGAACCTGGTATAAATTAACCAAGTACATGTAAAGTTGATAATATACAATAACTTAATTTTAACTGTGTATCTTTAAAGTTGAAATATTTTGGCACTTCATGATTTCACAATTTCTCTGATAGATTTATAGCCATAACAGACTCAAGTTTAGATCTGAAGCTCCAGACAAAACCTTTTAACTTTATTAAACTGTTGCACTATTATTCTTCATGCAGACCTCGAGGTTAGGAGATGGATGGAACCAATAGTTTCTCAGTTTACCTCGTTTCTTACTCTGGATGTTTCTGTAATAATTCAAAAATAATTACCAAAGATAAACACGTGATGGGATTCATAGACTACATAATACAAAACAAAATAAATTATAATCCTATTTCACTATTCCACTATTTCACTACTACACAACAGTGTAAATATTATAAATGGAACAAGCTTTCACACAAACTAAATCCATATTCAAAATCATGTTTGTGGTTAATTAATAACATGTTATATTTGCTACATCCACAGCAAAGGTCATAATCTTAGTACTAGATACACTGCTGCTATAACATTCACGTAAATAACACATAATTCACGTGAGTCAAAGGGAATATTTTCTATTGACTGATTCAAGGGCCAGTGCGCTAGGCCATTTTTATTGTCCCTATCTGCTTTTGATTTTAAACGTCACAGATGCTTTACAATGGAGAGATACTAAGAGCTCTTTGAGCCAGGGAAAAAAAGTGAAATGTATAGATACCATGTATGAATACTACATAAAATGACTTCACTTTCACTCACAGGTCAGGTCAGGTCAGGTCAGGTCAGTCTTGTCTTTTCCTGAACTCATCAAGCAGCAAAGAGCACAGCCTTTTCCTCTGAGAATATCATGTTCTCTCCCTCTAGACTTGTTAGTCCGTCTAAAACCACAGCTCCTGTCGGAGTGCTCCCTAAAGATTATCGACCAAGTTACACTCTGTCAGCCATGTTTTTGATGTGAATCTTGTTATGTGTCTATTTCACATGCTTACAGAATTTTAAATACTCTGAAACACAGAGAAAAAGGACAATAACAAGTTTGTAAAGTATTCTGAGACATGTGTGGTGCTCATTAGAGTGTTACTTTACTAAAGAATAGTAGATTGTAGTATTGATACGTTCACATTTTAGAATTGATATGTTCACATTTTAGTATTGATATGTTCACATTTTAGAATTTATATGTTCACATTTTAGTATTGATATCTTCACGTTCATTTATTTGGCAGCGTAACCAGCATTTGTGGCAAGGAACAGTTACTTTTTGGACTAAAGTCTTAGAGAAGTGGGCTCAAACATGCAGGCTTATCTAATCTCGTCACAAGTAATGACAACTGACATGAAATCTGTTTCCTTCACCTAGAAACCACAAGGGCCACATGCTTCAAATATAGAACAATACACACAGCCCTTTTTAGTATTCTACAAATGAAATGAGCTCTGGGCTTCAACCGTGAGCAGTTCTGTCAGTGAGACCGCTCCACCTGACCAATGCAATTCTTCTCACAATGTCAAACTAACCATATGGCTGTCACCACATGAGGTGAAAAACACAACAAGCTGCTACTGGTCAAACTCAAGTTTCTCAGCACTAGAATCACCCAGCAGAGACAGACAGACCATTGGAGGGCAGTTTGAAGTGTCTAGGCAGAGTATATTAGTAGCACTTAAAAATTTTCAACAAATATGCATGCTGGGAACAGTTTAGAAATAGGATTTACCCCCTGAAAGTTACACCATTAGAAAATATGTCTGAGTGAACAAACCGGGTTTTATTTATTTTGCAAACAATAGACACCGACAACAGAGAGAGCACTGACTGACCCACCAAACCAATCAGTGGGCCTCTGACCTGAGCCAAAGCCCCTTGAGTTCCATGCTACAATACTGAAGAGAAAGGGAGTGAAAACAAGATGGATTATTGGCAAGCAAGACATGACAGTTCAGCTTCCCTCTACTCATTTATAGACAGGACACATCTTCTTGTTCAGTCTATGGATCTGGCTCTCAGTAAACATAATGTTTCATCATGCTTCTTTGTGTTTACATGGCCATTGACTGTAGTGTTTTAAAAACAACAATATTGACAGTAAGAAGTTCATTTCTGGGCTGGGTTCTCACTAATGCAAAATAAACAAATTTCATATTTATGGCTTTATATTGTTTACCAACTTCTGAACTATAGCTCTCTTAAACAAGACTCAAATATAGCACACATAGAATGATAAAGAACATATCTGTCATAAGATAAAGGATGTCCTTGGTTGACTGGGATGAAGAGACAAGTATGAAATAAATATTAGGTTTATTTGACACAAAGTGCATTTCCTTTCAGCACAATACTTCAACACGCCAATGAAATGGTTGCATCATAAAGTGAAACCCTTTAACTGCGTTCATTTCCATTATATAGGATTTCATCACTGTCAGTATTGGTTACCGAGTTGGTGATGACATTGAAATCATACTCAAAGGGTAAATTCCCTAGTCATTACAATTTAATTTCACTATTGTACCTCAGGGACAGAAACAGTGATCTTAGCATGAAATGTCAATTTTAGCATAAAATAATCTAAATACATTTCTTCTCAACCTCAACACTCCCCTGTGTTCAAAGTGCACCATCACTGTTTTGTTTGATAACGTTTTTAATTTCTCAGTGTCTGTCTCTCTCACCTTTTCACACACCCCTGGGCACACTTGGATTAGATACATTTAGTGCTGCTGAACAAGTATTTATTACACTTTAGGTTGTTTGGGAATAACTACAGGCATCATCAAATGTATTATAGCCATGCTGATGTGGAAGTATCATGCTGCTATATTATAACAGTTAATGCCTGTTTATACATTCACTTGTTGTTATGATAGAGACACATTTACTGACAAAATATCAATGTAAGTTTTACATCATTGTAGTTCCCTGGTCCGGCAGTTGGAGTATTGTGAGTCGTTAACATAACTAATAGTGTGTACATATATAATTCAGCCAACTATACTGACAGTGGACAGCCAGAGTTCCAGCCGGACATCTCTTCAACAGTGCTACCGTGCAGAGGAGGTGTAGAACTCTGACAGTGGATTGTGGGTATTTCTCTGACCTTCTTCCTGCCTTTGTCACATCACCTCACTCTACCCTCAACCACTGTGCCACCAAACCCGGAGAGAGAGCTGCAGGTGCCATATGTTTTACTATGTGTCATGCAGTTTCGACTTCCTTCAGCTCATTATGAATCAGTTCTCCCATTCAACAACACAGACTGTCAATTAGTGCCACTCTGAACTCCACACAAACAAGGATGAAATCGTGACCAAGTCAAAACTGACACGGACACAAACCAAGTCTAGAGTCAGCCCTAATGAGTGTCTGAAAATCTACCACTAGTCTAAACTCAATTAACGGGTTGATTCATCGTAAATATATATTAAATCTGCACCAATTCCATGTTTAACGCTGGGCAGTCTGCTTAAATGCATCTAAAGAACTAACAAAACCACCAAGCAATCAATCAAATGGTGGAAACTAATGGCCTTAGTGAGGTCTGGGGCGGAGCAAGAGTGCACAAGCTGAGATCAGTATATCAGACAGAGATAAATGTAGATGTTCCCTGGTGTAGACACTTAAAGGGCAGCTGGGCAGAGATAGTGTCCAGTCTGGGAACAAACAAAGACAAGGACTGTTTTTCAAAAAAGACCGAATTGCTCATTTATTAAACTGACACCTGAGATGAAGCTCCATCCATCACAACTAACATTGACTAAGCTAAAACCAACTAATCAACTAAAATTGACTAAAATCAAATCAATAAGCATAAATGAGAGATGCGTATTATTGACTGAATCTGGATCAGCTCTCTGAGACCGATCTAAACTCTACTGATTTATTTTTTGTCTTTCTTTATTGTCTTCATTTACTCCATGACTGTTTCTATACCACAATCAGTGATGATCACTTTGCGTGATATACCCACAAGACAAAACAAGACCTACAAGCAACAAGTAGTTTTTGATGAACAGATTTTTGATGAACAGATTCCTAAGTGGCTGAGCTCAACCTATAATACTTTTCCCACTGCTTTATATTCTTTGACAAAGTTGTAATATACTTAAAAACTCACATTTCTCAGTTGATATACATAATGTTGCATACAATACATCTGTGTTAAGAAAAACAGCAAAATGTCAGCAGATCAATGAAAGGGTCCATTTTTATATGGGTAAGAACGACATAGTTAAAGGAATCTAGACATTTCTACAGACTATTAATAATGTATTTGGGGATGATGTGTGGCTCTATAGGAAACTACACAAAACCAGTGGGAATGTAGTGCATCCATATTTCATAAAGAAACTGCAAATCCAGAGATATGGCTAGGGACAGTTGAAAATAAGGAAATACCTTACATTTGAAGTGAATGTGAAGACACTGCAGCAGGAATAGACTTTCTAGATTCTATTTTTAGCACAAACATGAAGGTTTACCAGGCGGAAGTTCACTCTGTTCATTGTACAACACAATCACCCTCAAGCTCTAAAGTCACAATATATCATGTTAGCAAATTGTTACTTTGACCGTCATTGACTTTGCTCGGGTTTGCCTTTCATAACCCATTATGATTATTATTATTCACACTAGCTCAGGCCTTTGGATCAGAAGAGCAATTAAACACAATATGCACTTTGACAATAGAATGTCCTAGAATGACAACAGTGATTTAAACAGTGTGTGCTCATGACCTGGAGGCAGCGATACATGCATGTTATTTGTATGAATCAATGTTATACTGCTTAATTATTTGTCTGGGCATTATAACAACAATGAATTGGATTTATATTGCGCTTTACAATGCCCAAGCGCTTATATATATATATATATATTTTTTTTTTGTATTATTCATTCACTCCTCAATCACACTGAGGGAAGCGTGGCTGCCAGTTTGCGTCTACGGCCCCTTCGACCACCACCAAACACCAATCACACACAACCACATTCATTCATAGGCAATTTGGGTTAAGTGTCTTGCCCGGGGACACAAAGACAGCATGTGCTTGGACGGGGACTCAAACCACTGACCCTCTGGTTTAAGGGCGAGCCTACCCACTGCACCACTCGCACCCAGATGGACCAATGCTACATAATGACTGTAACCTTTTCATCCAGGCACTGTATACGCTCTGTCTTTTTGAAAATAGACCAATGTGTGACAAGTATAATAAGCATAAAGTATAAAAAAATAAATAAATATTGAATTACTTACATGTAGTCCATGCAGCCAACTGACATAGACATGTCTCACATCATTTATTTATTGTTTTTAGACATTTAAGAAAAAGGAGCCTTTGGATTTAACTGTCTAGTCATCTACAGTAATGAAAACCAATTATAAAGAGTTTCATTGTTAAATCCATAATGACAGACTACATCTACCAAACGACAAAAACTAAGGCAAACATCTTCAATAAGGAGTTTCTGTGGGGAAAATGGCTGCATTGAAATGAACACAGAAATAAAAAAATAAAAAATCAAACAAACTCATTTTGTGCTAAAAGCCTAAAAAACGATTCTCTGCTTCGGCTGTTCTGCAGAAATGAGGCGTCTCTCCTCCTCCTGCTGAATCCACAGGTATTCAGCTCTCTCAATTTGTCTAAATAAACCAAGAAGATTGAAAGTAAATATAATCCTCAAAAGAAAGCATGCCATCAGTGTTATTGATTTGTCAGCATTTTATCTAGCGCATCAGATCTGTGAAACAAACACAACGATTTTTTTTATAAAATAGGAGAAAAGTAACAAGTAATGAGCAATACAATATTCATTTTTGAAAATTTGGACTATTAGTATTTTGCAAATTAAAATATATGAAGTAAATATATATGAACATGATGGAATACTGGGTTTTAGCTGAGTTTCTTACTTTCGGTTCCCACTGTTTAATACCTACTAGAATGTGTAGTGGTTTTAGACAAAGCACTGACAATTGTTCCTATTGTGGAAAAGGCAAATAACAATCTTCTGTGCGAGTCTTAAGAAACCGACGTCAAAATGACTCATCTATGTACAGCACAGCAAGTCACAAAATGTCATACCACATAATTGTAGCCTTCGTCCTTGTTCTTCATTTCTAAGAGCTGCTGTATTTGTTTGGTCTTCTTCGAAAAATAGTGAGTTTTTCAGCAGTGATTCTAGTCCGGGAAATAGAAGGTTAAATGTAACACAAAAACAAGGAGGAGAGACCAACACAACAATGAAAGAGACTGAACTGATGGGAGATAAGCTTGGATAGGATATTATGTGTTACCTACCACCGATTTTTTTACAATAAACAGGACCCTTCATCTGGCAGACAAATGGAAATAAAAATAAACAAACAAAGTAATATGCTGATTATATTTAGTGATTTTCATAGTGAACCAAAGTGAGAATTAGAACTGTGGCACCCTGACTGATACTCCGTAATAGTTATAACTTCATTTACTCTGTCAATACCACAAAGGATAAATCATGCAATCGACATCCAAGTTGCTGGAATTCTGCTAAAAAAACTGTTTTCCAGTAGAACATTTTAGGAAAATGGAGAAATAAAAGCAACTTTTGCCATAACAGCCAAAGAGAGAAACAGTTCTCCACACGCTGTGCAATTCAGAAGTGCAGCATTAATCCCTGAGTCTGTGCGTGAGGCTAAGATCCATGCCCAACCACTTCATTTTTGAAACCAAGTGAGAAATCTTACTAAAGAAGCTGTGAGGAAGTAAAGAAAATCCAGACAGAAGCAAGAACAGAGGAGCCAGTCCACCTGGGCATAAGCATTAGTGACCCCTGCTGAATGTGGAGGAGAGACGCAGTGTGTGAGTAAATTGTTCTGTACACTTGTTTAAACTGAGCAGTGTTTCACAGATGATGACTAACAACAGGAGTCATCTGCAAAAATCCAACACATTCAATTCAGATTCACAGGCAGAATTTACTTAGTGTGGATGGATAAGCAATATGTAAACCACATCAGTATGTCTATATGTATGTGAGCTATATCATCTGCACATGCAGTATGTCTACATGCAAATATAACAGCATTGGTATACTCCTAGTTTCTGTATAACTGCCAATCTTTTTAGAACTATGGGATATTTACAATTCCATAAACACAATTCAGATGCAAGTGTCTTAATTAAACCACCCGGATGTGTTTTTCTCTTCTTATGTGTGGCACAACTGTGGCCCAGTGGCAGGTCTCATGTAGGTCAACGGATTCTCTTTTTAGAATCAATGTTACTCTTTTTAATAGCTTAAAGAAAATGGAAAATGGAAAGTGGAAAGAGTGTATCTTGTGTGTTCCAGATTGTTTGCAATTTCCTTTTTGTTTTTGCATTTGCATCCACCAGGAGACCTTATGGCACAGGTGGGTTTCGTTTGCAAAAATTACATCTCCACCTGTTTCTGTGACAACACTCATTTGTATTTTCAGCTGAGAATTAGGAAAAACATATATTTCAATGTAAAACCAGAGCAGCTGCAAAAGTACGACATGAATCTCACAAAAGCAACTTAAAAATACAGTATTTCTGTCAAAGGTCATGGAGGTGTGACGGGTCCATTCTGGGGTAGACAAGTCAAGTCTTGTTTCATGTGGATGAAATGTAAATTAGCTCAATACTCACTGCATGCTTCTTTACATTATTCATTACATTCACATGTTATCCAACCAAATATAGACACTATGTTGCATGTTATAAAGGGATCAAAGACTCTTTTCTCTTGGAGCTTTTTATAACTCTATCAAAGACACTATCTGCTCCACACAAAAGGCTGCTTAGTTCATTTCCTTAAATACTGCAAAAAAGTGACCTTTATCTAATCACACAGACGTATCCTCTTTGATTGTTCAGCACACTCCTGCTGAATGGTGACCTTGTTTGAACTCAGGTAAAATAATACATTATTCCATGCATAGAACACAAAAAATGCCTTGAACAGTCTATTTTGCACAATGCAGAGCCAGGGTAACAGCGCTAAATTGGCACAACTCCCTCTATTAGCCTTTCACTCAGATCATAATAACTCTTCAGGGGAACTTTAAATAAGATATAATGCTCTTTAAACGCAATTTAAAACTTTGCTTTCCATAGTAGACACTAGAAACGTCATGTTCCGTACATCATTCAGGACCATGGAGAGAGGCAGTACAAAATGGTATGATGTCAGAGCTTGGAGCAATTGAAATACAATGCCTGCATTAACCTTTCACTCAGACCACATCCATGGTTCATTTGTAAGGTTGCCTGGCTTACTTGCATTACACTTTAGGCAATTAAAACCAATTCAGCACCATGGACAGAGTCACCACCAAAGCAGCATGGTTCACTGTGGTCAGAGGTGTTTTAATTCATACTAAATCTGCTGTGTCACAAGCTGTGCAAAGGGGTGGGAAATTCACTAACTAACTTTAGCCTCAAACTAGTGTCCAGCTACACTTGTGCTATGATTGGTAGCACCTTTGGCAATGTTGGCAATGAAAATCAGAATGAAGAGGCTGTTCTATGCATATAATCTACTCTACAGCAAACACACACTTGTTTTACACACTTTGATGCATTACGTTACACACTGTTGTGAATGAATTAAATGCTGGATAGAAGTCATAAACATTAGCACAGACTAATTAACCAAATACCACTGTACTGAGGAATAAGGAGCAGAGGTGTTTTTCTTGTTTGTCACAGCCAGCAACATCCAATGTGTTAACTATCAGACACATTCTTCATCCTTCTGCTGCCTGTACAATGTCAAGGATCAGAGCATAGCAGTGACTCTCCAAACTCACCTACTGAGACAGACTGAGATATACAGGGAAGGAGCCAATAGAAAACAGTAAAGCCTCTGTTTCTACATCACTAGAAATGCACTGGACAGTCTGTAGAGTATGGCTGGACAGATCACTCAAATATGGATCATCTAAGTTAAAAGTTAGTGGTCACAATCACACTTTTTAGTAAAGTGAGAATGAACTGAGAGTTAAACAAACTTTTTGATTTCCATTTCCAGATTAACAGCAACAAATATTGGAAGCACTGTTGAGATGGGAGCAGAATTCATTAGCAGAGGAGGTATGCAGCTGGGGATGAAATTAACTCTAAGTCTATAAACTTAATTAACACTTAATCTAAAAAAAAGACCTTTGTTCTTGATATATAGTAGTAGTTTGTCACTCCCAGGTACAGTAATTACTATCGAACACCTCAGTCAGAATTTGTGTGCTGCTAATGAGTTGAGTGTTATGTAGTGTGCGAGTCACAACAGTAACAAAAGGTGATTATTGTATTTTTGTATAATTGTAGGTCTTGGTCTATATAACATTGCTAAAGCTGCATGTAAGTTAGTTTGTTGTCCAGAGTGTTGAGCCACGGTAGAATGAAAAGCCCTTTTGAATAACACATTAGCTGCACGGTGCTAATATGTGTCTGGATTGAACCTCTCAACTGGGACTGATCTGGCATTAAGTGAATCAGAGCAGGTGGTCCACAGCAGAGTGGGCCTCACAGAGAGGGGGATACTGGGGGATACTGGGGAATACTGGGGAAAGCTGACTCAAAGCATTAGCACGGACATCATTATTGTGTAACTGTTTACTGTCCAGACAAGAGCAAACTGTAAATCTATGGTGTGAGAGGTTGTTAATAAAGTAGTCATCAATGTATTCCTGTTAGGGGTTGCAGGACATTGGAGCCTGTCACAGTAACAACAGCCTTAGATGAAGTACATTGTTAGTTTTTTTAATATATATATTTACTATATTTTATTTATTTATTATACATTTATAATCACAGATATGTAACTAGAAAATGAGCCACAATACGGTGAACAATATATCCCAGCTCTCACTGTTACACTGTGACAAAAATAAATAAAAACATAAATAAATAAAATGGTAATTAATGCAAGCTATGAAATGCATCACAAGCTATTGTTCAGCTTGAAAGGAAACATGAATTAATCATTTCATTAAACAAACACCTTCAAAGAGACCCTCTCGTTTCATAAACAGACTCCTACCAAAGCCCACTTCAGTCAGACGTGGGCTAAAATAAGTGCATCATAACAATGACACTAAAAACCTGGCATCAACAGATGGCCCAACAATATGTATGTAAATCCCACAAATGCACACAGTAACCTGACAAGTACAATCTCTGTTCCAATATTAATCTTTGTGGTTAAATATCAAAGCTATTCCCTGCTGTCATCAGACTCCAGCTGAGCGCACAGTCAGAGACAATAACGCTGCAAAATAAAGACAATGAATAAAGTACCAGCTCTGAACCTGTGCTGTGGAGGTAATAGTGAATCTCTACAGTGTGGGTATATAAAAGAATAATTGCAACAAATATTTTTAGTATGTTTGTCATTTCAGACAGGTGGAGCTAACACAAGTGTGACCTTACAGAAGAGCATTATTCAGGAGCTGTCCTATATTTGACACAAAAGGCACAAAGGCTGACATTCACTTAAAAATAAAACATTCAAATTAACCAAGTTTTAACCAAGAGACAGCTTCCTTTTACATTTAGCCACAGCAATGAAAATAAGCTGTCAATGCCTCTTGTCTCAGCAGTGAATAATACAAATGATACTTGAGACACAGAGCTATTCTGCTTTAGCTCTGATATATGTATGTACTGTAGAATATGCAACATCTAGCAATCTGTGTGAGGGTCAAATCCAGCTGGTTACTCCTTAGAAAGAACAGGTGCCTGCCTGGTGCCATTCGGATTTGGGATTAAAAAGAGGAACAGTAATGGAATCTGTGAATTGACTCACTTTGTTATTTTTCTATTGGTACAATATTATAGTTGGGGTTAGGGTTAGGGTTAGGGTTAAGGTTAAGGTTGGGGTTGGGGACCTGTACTTATATGTCCCATCTATTCTTGTCCTTGTGAAATCAAACAGCATCTCTCTAGTTAATGAAGCAGTATAGGCAGACACAGCCACAGCCCACTCACAAAAAACCCTAGTTAATGTTGTGTGGATAACACCATCTCATCTGTATAATACACTGTGGCCCAAAATCAGCAAGCCATCATAAAATACCTGCTTAGCCTCCTTACCCAGTGGCTCTTGAAGTCTTTATTACCCTGGTAAAAAAAAAAAAAGACATACACCTTTACCTAGAAGTTAAATACCTCCTTTGTTTTAGGCAATTAGCCTGACCCCCATTATGATGATGATGATGATGATGATGATGATGATGATGATGATGATGATGATGATTATAGCACTTTGTAAAACGTACAGCAATTATTAAAAAAAGACTTCATTTGAAGGATACATTTCTGTGCGATTGTTCTTTGTCTTTTAGCAAAGACAGACATCAATCTCCAAGGACTGACTCACTGTAGTTTACTTAACTGTGATCATTTGCCTGTTTATTCATTTCCTTTTCTCTGTAACTCTCTCTTTAGTGCCTTCACTCAGGTTAAGTGTCCATCTGCTGTAGTACAGAATAGAGACTTGATTATATTGAAACTAACGTTTTTTTTACCAGTACAATTATATTACATCATGTTATAACCTCCATCTCCAGCATTTATTGTTGAGTTGTAAAACAAGATGCTGTTCAGGCAGTATCCGATGGGCACTCACATATTGGCAATCAGTACATGTCTGAATAAAAGGCTAGTCAATCCTGGTTTCTGCAGACTCAATGCTGAGGTTGCACTAACAGCAATTTCCTGATTACAATGGGCTGCACTGTAGTTTCATGACTGTGATGGTTGCTTGCTTTATCACTTTTTCATTACTATTCACGCCTAAATTGGCAGTTCGTTAAAGGTCCTATATTATGCTTTTTTGCACATTTCACAGTCTATTTGGATATATTTAGGTCACAATTGAACATTTACAACATCAAAAACAAACAATAACGATCTAATACAAGCTGTTTTGTGGAGCATCCACTTTGACTCTAATTAAAGAGACAGGTATCCTGGATTTTCAGTAAAAAAGTAGCACATATGAGGACTTGTGCCATAGCTGGATATATTTTAGTTTTTTTATGTTAGATCAAGTGTGGCTTTACTGTAGCAGTACAATTTCTTCTGTTTTTCAATCTGATTTAGAGTGCCTCATTAGACATGACTGCTGAAAGTGTCTTTATAAATTTAAGTGTTTGAAGAATTACCCTGCCAGTCCTGGTGATTACTTTGTGTTAGAGAGTAAACACACTCTTCAGTGCACTTCTCTCTGCTGGACATGTAATATCTAGGTAAAAAAAAATCCCATTAAGTCCTGGTTATGAGCCATTACAACAAAGTTAAAGAACACATGTTTAGCTTGGTTGGTAAGTGTGTGACCTCTCTGAAATATGTTGATGTTAAGGAAAAGCTGCATAGGTTGATCAGAAAATATTACAAATAACAATACAAATAATACAAATAAAATATACAAATAATAATACAAATAATACAAATAAAAAATACAAATATTAATACAAATAATACAAATAATAATAATTATAACAATAATAGTAATAATAATAATAATAATAATATAATAATAATAATAATAAGTAAACCTTTTGCTCACATTCACAGCAGAACAAATCACAATGCCACAAGGTTTTTTTGTCTCACAGTAATCAAAGATCAATATTGATGTTGAGGAACAGCCAGCAGCAGGTTCTATCGTGGGATGTGTGTCGTAAGCAGTTTTTACAGAACCTGTCAATATTAGAGCAGAGCCAAGTGGCGAGTGATAAGGAAAATGCATCCCAATCTTATTAACAAGGTGTGTTTGCCCTCAGATTTCCCTGAGGCCGGTTAACAAGGGCTTCATATTCTAATCCGCAGAAGATAAACTACAGTGAATCAACAAGAAGGACTGCAGCAACTGTTATTGATGAGCAGAAAACATCCAGGTTATGCCTTACACACACTATCAATCAAAAGAGTAAATGAACAAAGAACAAGACTGTCTGTGCACTGACCAGATACACAACACTAAAGTAAACCACATCTCCCTTATATTATCAAGTCATTTAAGGTTCTTTTCCTCTATCAAGATCAATTATCAGCTCATCATCTGCTTACTCAGTACTTCTGTTACCACATGGAGACTAACAGAAAAGAGTAACACTTTATGTTACAGGGGTATGTAACTGCATTGTATCTACCTCATTAGGTAACACACTATGCAATAAATTATAATAACATGTAACTACATTGTACATACATTGTACATAGAGAATGGCTAAGGTTATGGTTAGGCCCAGAGACAATGCAGTTGCAGGTATTACAGTTTGTTATACTGTATGTTACATTGTACTTAATGAGGTAGATACGATGTAGTTAAGGGCTATCTAAAATTAAGTGTGACCATATAAATGTATGGTGTGAAAACTATACTACTAGGGTTTTGTGTACTTATTTTGAGATGGTTGGTGTGAACGCCACATTTATAGCAATCCTCTTCCCCTTGAAATCCTGTCTATATTAAAGTCCTGGACTTTATAGTTCCTTTAGGAAAGAGGAAAATCAATTGTGAGTTTGACCTTCTGAAAAGCTGCAATAAATCTCTGCCAAGTGGAGTCAGCTGTGGATCTAGAAAGCTGTCTTTTTCAGTATCAGAGATGGCATAATGCTAAGAGTGGTAGTGCAGATATAACTGTTGTTGTCTATTATAGTGAAAATACCAACCTCAGATGAAAAATTCCAATTAAAAATACATTGATTTGCATGGGCACACCTGAAGATGAAGGTCTAATTGGAGGTATTAATAGATGGAGGAGGGGCGTATAATCTCTGTGACACACTTCATTTGGTCTATAATTAACTGTGATTTCAAAGGCTTAAAGGCCAAATGAAGGCTTTAGTGAAGCTCAATTTACCATGTCATTGAATATGCCTTGGTAACCACAAGTTATTATACAAACTAATTACTTAATAATGCCTTTGGTTGGCTTGGCTGGTGTGATGT
>JAVQKC010148535.1:0-13107 GCA_036025475.1 Philypnodon macrostomus | reverse complement strand
TTTTACTTGAGTAATAATATTTTGAAGTAACTGTACTCTTACTTGAGTAAAATCTTGTAAATCTAGAAAGAGTAAGAGTACTTTTACCACCTCTGTGTGTCATGTAAGAACAGCTTTATCTGAAAAATGGGATGATGTGGAAATGCTGTTCCTTGTGCCTTCATTTTTGAAAATATTATTCATGTTTTTAGTTTATCTTTTGAAAAATATCAAAATCTGTTTATTATCTTTACATGTATTTGCCAGATTACCACAAAACAAAACATCTGACATTACGCTCAAACAGTTACTCAGGACTTGAGCAGTACCCAGTACTTTTCTACTCTTACTCGAGTAATTATGTGAATGTGTACTTTTTACTTTTACTTGAGTAACATTATTTTGAAGTAACAGTACTCTTACTTGAGTAAAATGATTGGCTACTCTTCTCATCTCTGCCCAAGATATAATGCATGCTGTATTAACACACTGGATATAGTCACTTCCCTAAGCAATCATTTATTTTTTCATTTTAATACGTAATTGCCTATGACAAAGGTGCACTGAGATATTCCCCAGAGGCACAATACAATAGTCACAAACAATAGGAGCCCATGACCACACATCATTCTATTATACATTAATAATGAGATTGGGCTAGTTTAAATCAGTCATGTGTTGGGTATTATCTTTTGTCTTTGAAAGAACCAAACAAACCAGAAAGAGAGAAAGAGAGAAAGAGAGAAAGAGAGCGAGAGCGAGCAAGAGAGCGAGAGAGCGAGAGAGAGAGTGTAATTCAAGGTTGGATTTTTCATTTCCAGGATGATAATTATGTTTTAATTATGTTCTTTCACATTCCTATTATTTCACATGAATGAATGAATGAATTCTGAATAAGACAAATAGCATGCGTGTGTGTTGTTGATTAGCTCAGTAATATTACTGTCTTGTGGACCATAAGTGCAGACATGTTAGTTACACAGTCTCTGATAGTTCTGATGTATAATACTACAGTTTCTTTTAATGAGGCTTTATTTAGTATTTTGATGCTTTCTTACAATGCTAATTTCATTTTATTTAAAAAAAATGCTGAAAATTTGATTTTTTAGCAAAAAATCATGCTAACACACTAGACACAAAACCAACACACAAGTATTGAACGTGAAATACTAAAAAACTGGAGGCACAAACTAGCCATGGACTTTTACTGTATCAAGGCAAACCCAGAACATGAACATTGGGGCAGCCCACTGCTCCTGACAGGTTGCCCCAGCAGCATTGAGGGATGGGTCAAATGCAGAGGGCAAATTTCCCTACGGGGACAATAAAGTGGAACCTAAACTAACAATATATTATATATATTATTCAGTCCAGTTTGCCCACTCCTGACAGGGCGAACAGCCAGGCCAAGCTAATACCACTGCTGTTTCTGTTTGGTTAATCTGCACTGTGCCTGGGAACCAAGGGTCTATATTGTTATTGTGTGCTCCATAATTAAAGTAGTCCTCAAATTGTTGCCCATTGCTTTTACTAATTAGACGAAACCCATAGTTGTGTGGGGTTTTTAACCTATATGATTTCAGATCCTGAGTACTTTTTGCTTGCCATTCTTTTTCATTTTTCAAAAATGGTTTTAAATCCAGCTTTACATTTGAGCCTGGGTAATACAATTGATCTGATTAGCCAAAAGAGGAAAAAAAATATTTGTTCCACAAGTTCTCCAAAAACTGTATTCATGGAATTCATAATTTACTCACCTAACCTTACCTTAGCATTTAAGTAAATTAGAAACTGCTCAGCTAATGATTTATGCATATACCACAGTTTTTCACCTGAACATTTCCCCAAAAAACGACTTTCTATTCATGCATTTAACTAATTATCGTGACATTAACTTTTTAGCCATTCCGACTGAGCCCAAACATCAGAGTCTTGAATGTCACTGCTCGCCCGCGTCACACACACAACAATCCTCTAACAGCCTTTCTAAATCAACCCTTTTCATCACCGTAATACCCCGTGGCCTTCCTTCCGACTTCCGATTCAATCCCTACCATCCCAACCCGGCTCCAGCTATCTCTTCTTCCTCCTCCTCCTCTTCCTCCTCTTCCTCCTCCCTTTTGTCTTTGTAAATCTCTTTAAGTCCAGTGGCTGCCTTGACACTTGCCAGAATAGTGGCATAAATCACACCTACATGTAAAGCTAGCGAGTTGAGCTTCTTGCGTTGATGGATTTCCACTGAAAACCTTGAGGCGACCACCGGACCGGAGTCCTCCCGGGTTGACAGGTGAGGGCACATCCGCAGTTATGGTTAAGCCGAGGTTTTTATTTATTTATCTAGAGCTGACAGCCCGAGGTGTGGGGGATGTAAAGTATATTGTCCACTGACATGGCTCCTTCCGGTAAAAAAGACCCTAATGTTTAAATCTAGGAAAACACTTCTTCATATCGTCCATGTTCAGACTAGGGTAGATTTATTGTCTGGACTAGCAAGCGGAAAACCTTGAAATTTTGATGTGAATCTTGAAGAGGAACAGGAAATTGGTTTTATACCTTTGAGCAGACATATGACGAGAAATACTATAGAATCTTGTGTGAAATAAACATCCACACAGCCTTTAATACAAGACGGAATGGTCAGCAAGAGGTAAAAAGCAAAGGAAGAACCTTTGAAGAAATCATATCATCGAATGCTCAGTTCAATACGTTTTATTTGTATACCCCAATAGTACAACAAAACTGGCTAAAAAGGCCTAACAGAAAATCAACAGACAATCATTAGACACACTGAGACGGACCCCTATCTTTAATAATGACACACACGAAAGGGCTGTCCAGGGACATACCCCGTCTCTAAACCCTCATCGTAGTAAAGGAAAAACTAAAAAAAAAAACAAATGTCCAAAGAAAACTGGTCATTATCTTATCTAAGGCCGATGGTTGCTTGGGAAGGTTCCAGTCACCCATGACCCGTGACAAAATTGAGGTTAAGAAGATGAAATACATGTTCCAGAATCTCAAAGTTTAGCTCCTACCAGAACAAACTTGATTCAATATTTCATATAATTCAAATGTTTCAACTTTGATCATACATTGTTTGTCCATTCTGAAACTATATGGAAGGCCCAATTAGACCGCCTAGCTCCATTTCCTAGAAACGCAATACAGTTTTTCAATTTTTATTCACCCACCTATCTTGACTCAAAATAAAGAATGTGGTGCAACTGCATGTGTATATTTTGGTATCTGCATAATCTAATAGGAGTATTGTTTATACATAACATGCATATATAATCAGTTGTTATTGCAGAGACTAAACATGTTTGCTCAAGTTGTTTATCCATAATGACTATATTCTGATGGTTTACGAGGGAAAGTCTCTTTTTTTCTACACCCCAATATTCATAAATAAGTTGGACATGGTAGCAGAAATCAACTGCATTTTCTTGGTCTAGAGGAGGTCCCTGGTGGGTAGTTACTCATTCATGCTACACCGAACTTTGAGTACAACTGAATTAACACATGTTCATGATTAATTCGGTTTTGTCGATTCCACTTGCATATTCAGAAAGTTGTGAGAATCGAGCACGAATTTCTATTCGGGGCCTTTGTATAAGTCGAGATGGGAGTTACCTCGTACACAGAGAGTTGGGGTTTTGATGTACCCGTGTGTGAGAGCTCATGCACGACGAGCAACAAAGCAAAATGCCGTTAATGAAAAAAGCAGTGAAGCAGGCTAAATGAATAGGCACACAAAACCAAGGCTACTTTTTGATTGCATTTCAGGAAATAGACTGTGCCACGCTGGGCCCCTGTGTCGTTTTCCACTCGCTCATTTGAATGAGATGCACTTCACTGGAGCGTCTTTCCGGAATGCAGATTAGCACCAAGACAAAAGAGACACAAGAGCTGTTTGCCAGGCCTAGTGACTGTCACTGTTTTTCCTCCAGCCCCCCTCTTATTGACTGTCTCACTGTGTCCCAAGATGGTGTGGTTTGTTTTTTCATTCATATTAAGTTAGCTTGGTTAACAAATAATAACTGTACCCGCTACTTGTTCAAAGACTTGTTCAAAATGTTGTGTTGAGTAATGTTATTAAAAAAATTACATATTATTAAGAGGGATCAGACTTCCACCAGGACATAGTTTGTCTTGTTGAAATGGTATAGAATCACATAAAATAAAAATAAATAAATATACAATTCTGGATCCAATTTATGATTCAGATCCACACCCCCAAAACCTGTCTTGGACCTGGGACCTTCTGGCTATTACACCTAACCACTGTGGCAAGAATACAGTAAAACTTGACACAAGATAATCAAAATGTATTTCTTGAAGTAATTTTGAAGACTTATACCAGGGCATTATAGTTTGTCTTGTTGAAATGGTAAAGAATCACATTGAAAAAAAAATCATCCTGGATCCAGACTATGATTCAGATCCACCCCCCGCCCCCCCACCAAAAAAAAAACAAAAAACCTCAAAACATTTTGAAACCCTGTTTTGAACCTGAGACCATTTGGCTATGACACCTTACCACTGTGGCAAGAAATACAGTATATTCCTTTACAATACATGTAATACCAAGTCAACTTGAGACAAAATCACAATCACACCAAAAAAAAAATTAAAAATAAAATAAATGAATAAATAAAAATAAAAATTAGAAACATTTCACCAAAACATTTTCAAAACCCGTGTTGAACCTGAATATTCCTTAACTATAAGCTTAATATACCAAAAACAAAGTAGACACAATATTAATTTTCCAAGTCTGGCGATCTGTCTTCTTGTTTCTTCTTCCTCACTAATGTCCCGAAGTCTGTTTTGTTTCCTTCTGTATAGTGTCACTGCTTCTGCACCTCACAACAGAAGGCATGCTTAGACTTGCAGCTGAGGATACTGCGTGAAGTGCGAGACGACATGCACAGACTCTTTTGATTGTGTTTAATTATGCGACAGAAGCGTTGGACTCCAGAAAGCCCAGGTGTGCCTCTGTAGATGCTGACGTACATAACAATGAGGGTGGAAGAAAGCACCAAGCAATTACTTCTCAGCTCAGGCGTTCCATCTCACAGAACATGTCGAGTTTCAGGTACAGAAATTCCCATCGAGCAATAATGGAACTACTGCCTGCTAATATTGTAATACCGGCCGGGGATAACTCTGCCTATTAAGAAGCTAGAGGGTTCAAATCATGTTAGTTTAACTTTTGCTTGTGTCTGCATTCAATTGAAATATCAAGAATACATTCCATCCTAATATGTGAGAAACTTCAGGATGTCCTGCATGACTTAGACGACTGCATATGCATTCTTTACTGCATGTTTTCTTCATTTCCTATATAAGGTTTAGCATTTATGAAGATGTCAAATATAAACGGCTATTTTAAGGTCACCATTAAAACTAGGCCTACGCTGTTGTCGTTGGCGGCAAGGATATCAGTGAAACAGCCCCAAGTCAAGTTTATTATCTGACTTTGCCAAAAGAACACAGAGTACCTGGAGAAAAAAAATTCACATATTCGCAAATTTCACATAGAAATCTTCGACACAGCGATTCAATCTTTTTTACACTTATAGGGCCAATGTCTTAGTAGAGGTCTACAAACATTCTGCAAAATGTTTACCAAAACTGCTCTTCCCTGGGCCAATTTTTGTACAATTTTGTCTGGTGTGACATTTATTCTCCGTTCCTATTGTCTAAAATCTTTGTACACAACCCGAATTCACAGCATGGTCAGACAGGTCAGAATCTTTCATTCTAACAAGCTGAATCAAACATGATACATTGTTTTGCCATCCGCTTGTACTCCCATTATCTGACTGGCCATGTGCTGTGTGTGTGTGTTTTTGGCGCTAATGTCAAAATGAGCCGACTTTGTTTCTTCAATTGGAAGACAGCAGTTCAAATAGGCAACCTCAGTCACTTGTTGGTCCCAATGTGGATCACCCCCAATTCGCTCTGTCAATGTCGAACCTTGCAAACAAGCTATCCATACACAAGGAGTAGGAGTGAGAGCAATCATTACGCAAGTCTGGGGTGCGAGAAACAAGACATAGCCTTGCCATTTGAGTGACAATGATTTCTCCCACTTGCTTCTATTTTAATGAGGAAACCGGCAGGCGAACTTCGGTGGGGGAATGCAAGCCCAGTCGGAGCGCTGTCAGGAGAAGAAGACCATTACTACAATCCCCCATCGCTGTGAGTAATGCAGAATTGTATTGTATGTTGACCATCCGGTAATAATAATTCTTGCAGCTTCAGTGTTATAAAAAGAAGTAATTGAGACGCAGAACAAAGAAGGGCTGAAAAATAACAAAACAAAGATTGGTGATGATGGTGCTCGGGCGGCTCATACATCACGTTGTTTACAAGCGACACCTAGCCTGCAGGCTGTGGCTCGGCTCACCTCCAATTAAATCTGATGCAGCTCGAGCGAGAGAAGATGCACTTTTTTATTTTTTGGAGGGCTAAAGTTTCATGGCACAAAGAATATCTGTCGTCAAATGAGATGTGGATATAGACCTTTCGGCTGTGGTGGAAGGAGTGTTCCAATGTGTACTCAAGTAAAAGCACAGCTACATCATTTTAAAGCTTCATCGTGGGAAACAAAAGCATTTATTACAAACCCTATGTCTGTTTGACCGAGACAGTAATTATAGGCCTTAGATGAGGCTGGACAATGGCTAAGACACACACTGACAGAGAACTATTCATTCTTACAGATTAGATTCACCAGTTTGCCCAACATGTGTGCACCTTTAGACGGTGAGAGGAAAGGGGAAAACCCATAGAAGCCCAGGAATGACATACAGTAGCTGCGTTTCCATTGGTCACCAAATTGTGCAAATTGGAGTATTAATAAATGGTCATAATGGGGAAACGGCAATTTAGGGGAAACAAAATGTTTGTGCTTGGATGAGGTGGATTTCACGTGATCATCAACCGGAGAGTACTGCAAACGACAACGTCAGGACATCAGGAAGTAGTAGCAGGAGGATGGCACGGCCAGACGGAGCATTTTTTACATTTTGTTGGCGACAGGGGCATGACCAACTTATTAGATTCAAAGCAGCAAAGAAATGTTGAATCCACAGCTCTTCTGTAAAATCGCAGCGTGCAATTTTTCCAAATATGTAGCCCCTCTTAAGTATTAGGGGCTTTCAATATATCTACAGTAAATCAAATTGGCATGTTTTTTGAATGACTTATCACATGAATAAGTGTGTTTAATTGCATTCTTTATTTCATGGAAACACTGCGTTTGTGAAATTGTGTTTTTTTAACATTAAGAAAATATGAACAAATATCCCATACTGGAGAGGCCCCGGTTCTTTATTTCACCCCATCTCATTTCTGGTCATTCAATAAATAATATTGCTCAAAATATCAAATAAAGGCAACAAAGCATAAAATATAGACATCATATTCTATATAACACTATTCGCCCCCAAACTTATGAAGTTACTTATAAAGTAAAAGTATCTACCAAAGTATCTGTGAACCATTATGCTTTATATGGAAGCTAGCACAAAGCGTGATTTCAATCCCAGCAGACAGCCCTATGTGATCCGGATCTGCCGTCACTTCATCAGTCGCCACCCGGGAGGCTAATTTAGCTTATTTAAATTTGATGGCCCGCTGTCAGGAGGCACAAAAGAAAGTTAAAGTCGGATATATCAAACCTTTACCTTCTAAATAGGCAGAGACGCCGTCAGTTGGAAGGAAGTCCTGGTGACAGAGTTGGCATTTGCTTTATTATTGTATGAGTGAGTTAATTCACTGCTGTCTTCTGAGTCATTATGTATGTCAGCGTCTATAGAAGCACACCTGTCGGAGAATTAAAAGCGTCGCGAGAGTCTGAGGTTTTTTGTCTCTCTCCACGGACGAAAGCTGACTTGATAAACAAAGAAGAGACTAAAAGATTTCACAATACAGCACTAATTACAATTATGTTGGTCAGTCATGTGGTGGGATGAGTAAGATCAATCTAACCGCTCAAGCTGCACTGAGAATCAAAAGAACAAAGTGACCGATCTCAAAATGTCAAAAGCCTGGCCTAGTTCAGGGGTAAATGCTCATCCATGAGCCATGAATACTCCGCAAATATGGAGACCACAAATCTCCAAATAGATAAACACCAAAAACACCTGACCTTATGGCTAGAGTTAGTATCATTTGGCCTTTTTTAAATGTTTGACAGGACAGCATTGTGACAAGAAACCAGAGCGAAGAACTGGTGACATTCAGCAAACTGTCATGAGCCCGACCCGAACCCACAGCAAGCGGGGCGAGCCCTTCAAGCTCTGTATATGAACCACAGGCTCCACCAAACCGCAGCCCCATTCCTGTTAAATTAAATCCTACTCATATTAACTTGCTAAAAGACCTACCGAGTTTCTAGAAGAGAATTTAGCAAAGCACTTGTTCTACTGGGGTAAAGCGTGTATTTACCAGTTGTATTGTGTTGTTCCAAATAAGTCATGACTATGTGAGCCTCCTCCGAGAACCACCATCCGCCGAGCTACTTTGGCATTCATTGCGGGGACTTTTGACGCTCTTGAAATATTCCTACACCTTCATTACGCCGGGTACCGGGGGACTCCGAAGAGGCACATCTCCA
Organism: Philypnodon macrostomus; assembly: GCA_036025475.1. Lineage (NCBI taxonomy): Eukaryota > Metazoa > Chordata > Actinopteri > Gobiiformes > Eleotridae > Philypnodon > Philypnodon macrostomus. The sequence continues at coordinate 4,499 of JAVQKC010148535.1, read as the reverse complement.
TTCCCATATGGATAGCAACATGATTTATGAATACTAATTTAGTCAGATGTCGTCTTGTTAATGCAGATGTGTTATTAGCCCACAGTGGATGTTGATGTAAGGGCCCTTAGCGTTTTTTTCAGCCTCTTCATGTTGTTATTTTGTCTTTTTTTTCCCAGAGTGGTTGTGCTTTGTGTTCGCCGTGGAATACATTAGCGACAGAAGCCAGCTGAGCAATGTTTGGTCAGTGGATTGGAGCGCTGAACACGGCCAACAATGACCCATTGTTTGTCTTTGAGCCCAGGATTGGCTTCCTATCAAAAGAGGTGTTGAGGGAGATGGGGGACGGGGCGACAGGGGTACGTGGGGTGGGGTGCAAATGGGAATTGACAATTTGTTTGGCTCATTAACTACAATACCCTGTACGTGCACACGCTTCACATCCAAGTGCACGGTGGATGAGGGGTACCACCATGTTTCCTCTGCAACATAACCTCATGCGCCAATGATTTATGATCTCTTTGGCTTCAACTACCTCTACTCATCTTCAAGGATCTCTTTCCTTTCAGTGGGGTGGCTTCCCTGTTTTATTGGTCTCATCAGTGCTATAGGGTAAATTATGAATGGGCTTTGATCACACACGTCCTTGCTGTGTTGTGTTCATGCTTAAAACCTCTTTCTTTTGAGGCATAACACACTTACATTTTCAAGCTTACCTGTGTGACTTTGAGAGCAAAATGATCAAACATCAGAGAGACAAAAATTACTGATTGTGAAATATTTAAGTTGCCCTTGCTGACAGTGTGCATTTGAACTGTCTATGTCGAAAACCCAGTTAATGTAATGAAATTATAGAACCATATGGTTGACCACATATCAGTTGGACATCCAACCTACTGTAGGCCTTCTGCATTTAAAGTCATGTTAAATAATGGAGAGTCTAACAGATTCATTGTTCAATAATTCAAAGTGTATTGAACCACAATTTTTAAATATACTTTTGGGCTTTTTTTGGGCTTTTTTTCTTTTTTTGTATTGATAGGAAGGGAGAAGAGTGGGGAGGGTCATTGGGCAAACTTCCCTGAGCCGGATTTGAACTCACAACACCTCGGCGAGCTTTTCAAGCTCTGAATATAGGCATGCTTTACCTGTGCTAATCTGCAGCTCTTAAATGAATTAACTTTTAGCCAGGAATGAGATGCAAAATAAACAAATGAAAAAATCAATTATCCCCATACAAAGTGCTAGGTTTCCCAAATAATGTTGTTATTTTATGCTGCATAGAAAATGGCTCCTATACAATATTCACAATATGTCTGGTTCTATGGACAATTTGCATATGTAATCTCATTATAGTTCTAACTGCACAATCTAATATAGGAACAATTACAAAGTCCAAAGTTATGCTCAGTTTGTGTACAGATAATGTTATGCAAAAACTTTTTCCAACTATTGTGAGTCATTTGGAGGGAATCATATTTCTCCACATAATTTCCTACAATCTAATCATCTCACCTACCCTACTGCACCTGAAGTATGGAGCACATTGAGTTTGCATTGTGCTGTACAGTAGAAGCAATACTGTCTTCCATGGCTGTAATATGACTCCAATGTACAGTGACAACAACATACTCGGAGGCAGGGCTTCTAGCAGGTTCTCCTTACATGTACTAACATTGGAGGATAAGTCCCTGCTGTTCTGCCGGGCCCGCTAATGGACTGGATCTGAATATGCTAATGGTGGAACTTCTTATTGGTTGATGAGTCCTTTGTAATATTGTGCCCGCCACTGATGGCTTGATCAAAACAGAAGGCGGTTTCTTTCATTTTCATTGTTTGCATTAGTCCGCCACAGTCACGAGGTATTATCTTGACAGGAAAAATGGATGCATTAGCGAGACGATCAGCTGTGTATTTTTTGTAAGTTTCATTGCAACGTCCAGGAGAAAATTGAGGACAGACAGACACTTAAAAAGATGATTCCAAAGCCAAGAACTGTACAGAAAGTGACTTTGAACATTGCCTATAAGTTGTTGCCAAGTCATCCCCTTAGAATTATAAGGTTCTATCTACTTTCTGACCACTTTTGAGTAAATCCACTTTAAAAAGTCCAGGCTTGATAATACAGCCAGAACATACAATTTTTATCTTGTAAAGATTCATTCTGTATTAAATACTGTTTAGAATATTCGTTTGATAAGACAGGAGTGTTTGTTTACCTGCTTTACAAGTTTTGACTTCTTCCAGCGTCAGATGATGCTCCTGTGACGTGTCTGGAGTTTTGAGGGTGAAAATGCCTTGTTAATGCCAGAGCACTGGTTTGAGATAGAAAAGCTACATTAGCTCAGATAATCACAAGTATCTGTAGAAAATCACTGAAAGTACAAACATTAGATTCGGCTATCTCTGAGTGTATACATTTTAGTCAGTGCCAAAAGGGTCTGAGTGACAAACATGAAATAACCATTGGAACAAACTTTATCAAACACACTAGAACACTAAATATATATCAGCAACAATCCATAACCAATAATTCTGTCTGATATTTCATTGACAATAATGTCATTTTACATTGTAAAATTGTACATCTATTACATCTATCTATTTTACATCTCTGACTTAGAACGTATGTATATAGACATACCCCACACACCAACGCACCTGCACATCCACACACACACACGCACACAAACAAACACACAGCCAAGACTAGATTTTTTAAATTTAAATAATTCTGCCAATTAACTAACAATTAAACTTACTATGTTTGCACAACATTTTTTTAATGTAAAATATAGATTGTAAAAATGGGTAGAAATTGGTCTTATTCCTGGATTATCAGTATTTATTGTGTGCAATCTCTTGCTCATATATTTTTATTAAATCTAGTTCAGTTTTAGGCCACAAATGTTCAGTGACAATGCCTTTTATTGTTTCCAAAAATGGTGACGCATGGAAGAGTCAGGGGCAGTCAGGTGCCAGAGCAGTCTGTTTTTGATCAACACTAATTTCAGATCCAATCATCTGTCAGCTCACCTCTGACAGGTCGGTACTTTCCCATCATGCACTGAGCCGTGCAGCCGGTACAGGTACTTCTGATGAAGGGCGGCGGCTGGCACAGACTAATCACACCAACTAACACCAAACAAGTCTGTGAAGGTCGAGCTGATGAAGTTTGACCACATTTGATTTCTTTTGGGGTTTCATTGAGTGTATTACAGTTCTAATTAATTTGTTTGGCTCTAGATGAACATTTTATAATAAAAATCTAAATATTTCAAAATCAGCTAGTTGAAGTTGTTGTCTTCTCTCAGATTTGGTGCATGTTCCTTTAAGGCCCTCTTTCTACCTTCTTGCCATGCCTTTTGACCACTATAGCATATATAGAATATATAGAATACTGCAGGTATGCTTTGACAAAGAAATAACATGGCAGAAACCTAATAAGTGTTGTGTTAGCATGATTAACATTTAGACCAACCGGTTGCTTCCTGTTCATTCTCTGAGCCTTTCATCACATTTAATTTAACCTGAATACAATATTAGCTCCACTACCGATATCGCTCATATGGTCACCCAAGGATGAAATGTCTCTTCAAATCTGTGTGGAAGTGCTACCCCTTGATGAACAATCAGTATATTACAAGGGAGGTCTCCTGGAGGGCTGTGGCCTGTGCAAATTGGACCGTGTGGGCAGCATACAAATAATTACATGATCAGTGCTGTGTGGTAATTAACTGGCAGAAGAAAAGGGGATAGGGGGATTGTTTTGATACTCTTCAAGCGGAGATCTTGACAAATACTGGAGAGATGCAAGGCGCGGCCGGGGAGACAAGCTGGCTGGGGTTGAGGGCTGATTGAGGGGTCATGGAGAGCGCTATAGGATGGGGTGGGGAGCGTGGGTGTTCGGCTACAGCGCAATGGGGGGCTGCCAGTGTGAATCCACCGTAATCAGGTTGGAGTGTCTGGTTCACTGACTGTCAAACGTGTGATGGCGAATGTACACAAAAAGCTAAGATAAGGGGTGTTGATGTATTACAAAAACGTATTAAAAAGACTTATTATGCTAGCCTATTGTTGAACTTTTCAGAGATTTCTACAGTGTTATAATGAGGTTTCCTTGTTGGAAAAAATGTGCTTTATTTCTTTTTCATTCACATTGTAAGCCTGTATGCTGAAGCACCAAACTACTGAGGAGTCGAAAAGATTTCACTTCGGACAGTTGAAGAAATCCCTTCTTCAACTACTTTCCCTTTTTTGTATTGGCTGCAGTAGTGAAGTGGGCCGACTAGGGGGAAAGAGGTCCTTAAAGAGACACATGACAGGCTCAAAAAGGTAGAGCCTAATATTTCCGCTAAAGCATTGTTGTCTATCGAAATGAGTGGTCTCTCTTCTAGTAGGGTAACTAGTACAATGTAATACACTGTGTAACAAACTGTAATAACATGTGACTACATTGCACCTAACCCTAACCTTAACCATTCTGTATGTACAATGTAGTTACATGTTATTACAGTTTG
>JAVQKC010148528.1:0-20731 GCA_036025475.1 Philypnodon macrostomus | reverse complement strand
ATGTAGACCACTGACTCAATGTTGACAAGTCATGCAGACCACTGACTCAATGTTGACAAGTCATGTAGACCACTGACCCATTGTTGACAAGTCATGTAGACCACTGACTCAATGTTGACAAGTCATGTAGACCACTGACTCAATGTTGACAAGTCATGCAGACCACTGACTCAATGTTGACAAGTCATGTAGACCACTGACCCATTGTTGACAAGTCATGTAAACTAGTTAATATATAGATAATTTGCCCTCCTTGAATGTGTTAATGTGTTTGGAGGGTAGTGTAGAGGCAACATGTGTGGTATGGCTGCCACATCAGTCTGCCACAGGGCAGCTGTGGTAACTGCGGTAACTGCTCATGAGTGTGTATTTGTGTAACCATGGAAATAATGACCATTTATGATTCTCATGAACACTGTTGTAAAGAACTTTATTGAAAAGCATAAATGAATTAATTTATTGTGATATACTGAAAACTGTTGGGTGAGCTTTAGGACGAGACTATATGTGCCCTGTGTTATTAATAGGAACTCACTATCTTCACAAAGGTTGCATAATGCAACTCCACATAAGTATGCGAGATAAATCTTGATTGATTGATACATGGTGCATGTTTTTATGTATAATGTATAATCAAAAATGTATAATTCTTACAATTTTAAATTACATTCTCTTGAGCCGAATAGTAGAAAGCTCACAGCTCTTTATCTATATGCAATATTTAATCATCAATCGTCTTTTTGAAGTCAAGATGGGGTCAAGGGAGCATTTGCATCAATCACTGTGTTTAAATGATTGCATAGACCGTGGGGTAAGGGCAACCTGCGGCTGCCGGGGCAAGAGGCTTCTGAGGCACTGAAACCCTATCTGCAAAGTTTTCAGCAGGCTTGTTTTTCTAGCGCTGAGCCGGGCTGTTGATCAGCTGCCATATCCAAACACCAGTGGTCTTTAAGGAGCTCCTGCTGGCCCCTCTGTTGTTTCTGAGGGCTGACTCTCTCTGATGGTACTAGGCTGCAGTCCCAGGAAGGCAGGACATATTTACAGTCTGGACATCCCGCTGTGTCCAGGAGCAGACTGACTCATGTGAGGGGTCTGACCTGTGATTAATGCTCTACACTTCAGCTCCTCTGGGGTCAAATCAAATAGAGCTCCTCAAACTCAACATCCTCATTTTCACACTGAGAGCAGGAGAACATGCCATGAGGCAGAACTGCATTAGTTATTATCACCGTGAGCCATGGTATTGATTAGACGTGCACAATATATCACAGAATTATTGTTATTGCTATAACATAATAATGCCATCATATGCAATATAGTTAAAGCATTTCTTCTAACATTGTGTAGCCATAATTATGACCATACCAAAAAGTGAGGCATTTTAGCAATATTTTATACATAATCTACAGAAGATACAATCATTTCCACTGTGCAATCATAATACAAATGTACAAATCTGTTTTGGTTTTGGGACTAAGGAGGCTTGAATATTGCATCTTTTGGTTGTTTCAATGCATAAATATTTGCTTTGTGAGTGATATGGTAAGTTGAGGGAGCACTTTAGGTCCAGTCTAAAGTATATAGCAGCAAACTGATGTGCAAAGCTGCTCCTGAGCTGCACTTGATTAAAAATAACATTTAATAAGAGGGTGCCCCTGTAGTCACTGCCAGGAAGCTCACCTCCAACCAACAAACATAAAACAAACATAAAACAAACACAAAACAAACATAAAACAAACATAAAACGCACAGAATCTAAAGAGCAACTCTTCTACCAAATAAACAGCTCTAAAAATAATCCCGGGCTGAGAAAAGAAGAGGAGGCAGCAAAGAATGTTCACTAATTTGAAGGTTAGTGGTTCAAAACTCCTGTACTTGGGCAAGACTATGTCACCGTCCTAATAATGAACTAAATTGTAGAGCGCTTTGTCTATAGAGCACTACATAAATCTGATACATTATGGATGCCTCCAATATATACATACATGTTTGTTAAAAAGCAGTCAATCTTTTCTTGTATACATATTTTTCATGTAGTCAGAGTGCCTCTTGTGCTAAATGGATGGTGTTTTGTACGGGTTTCCTGTGAGTCCATCAATGTGTTAAAGCACTCAGGAGCGGGGCCTCTCTGTGTAAGACCTGAGCCTCACTTGGGTCACAGTCTCAGCAGGAGCAGTGTGAAGAACAAGTTCGCCTTTACATTTGTTCAGAAAATATAAACACGCTGTCAATGCAAGACGTCAGCAGAGCACACTGTAAAATATACACGCTCACAGCCCATAGTTGTGTTTCTGATTATTGCTGCATCCTAGATATAAAAACTAATTTATTCACATTATTTTATAATTACATTTTATAATAGTGTAGTAGAAATTATTTGATTTGATTTCAGACACACACGTCTGTTTCACCATACATAAACATGTACCTAAAATAGCTGAATCTAGTTACATTATATATATAACTATTTTCAGCTATTTTATATACAAAGTAAAGATGCCCATTTCAAACACGTTGAAACAGACGTGTGGCTAACAAGATGATAGATCTGCCATTAGTAAATATAGAACCTATATGGCCTATATTATCTGCTAGAGAAAACCACTAAAGGTGTGATTTTTAGTTGAAGTTAATAAAACAATAGAGTTGCCTATATTAGTCGAGCTATAGGGAAATCCCTATAACTCGACTAATTTCCCCTTGTATTGTTGCAGACCCGCTCCCAGCCCAAAGTGGTCAGCATATAGGGCTGAGACAAAGACTTTGACAGTCAATGAGAAACCCAATAGATGAGACTGATACTCACATGGACATGAGATAAAACCTCTCCACACAGAAAAACACATCATTTAATTAATTTAATTTTCAATTTAATATAAACAACTATTGTTTGTTTGTTCATACAAATTCAAAATACAATGATAGAGGCTATAGCCTAATTAAAAACAGTTGAAAGCACTGCTTTATAAATACAGCAGCCTATGTCCAACAGCCTCAAATAAAAAGAATTTACCATCATACAATTATGAAATAAAACACATTGTACCTGGTGTTTAATGAGGCTGATGGTTTGAGAAGGGGTTGAGTCAGAGGTGGACATAATGAGTACAGCACGTTTTCCAGCGTCTCAGTTTTAGCACACTCCACTCAAAGCTTCACCATTTTGAACTCTGTGGATTCCCACACGAGCATGCGCCTCACCTTTATATGCTGAAGAACTGATCACTTACTGTTGGTAGTCTGTCTTGCAGTAGAGTTTTGTGTCCCGGAAGTAGCAGGTGGTGGTGAGAGGCTGCTGGCACGCCGCGCACTGCAGGCACTGCTCGTGCCAAAACGCGCCGTTGACGCGCATCAGGAAACGGTCAGAGATGAGGCGCGAGCAGCCTTCACACACGGCCTGTCCTGGCGAGCCACCGTCTGAAAGAGGCACAATATCATCAGGGACTCGGTGTTTTTATAAAACTGGACTTGGTCTGTATCAGTACACGCACGTTCAAGGTTTGGACACACTCCCGATGAGACACAATAGTCAGGTTAAAAATGATAAAACTATGCACGCAGGCCCAGTTTATGTTTTCTGGAACAATCCTAATTCCTACATCCTACAGCAAATGAGAAATTAGTTTTAAAAAAGCAGCCTAAATAATAAACAATATATGCTCTCAAATAGGATCTGTGGGTTCTTGTTGAAGTGGACTATATTCATATAGGCCTAATGTTAAGAGCTATAATCATAGGCTATTTATATTGTATTTAACACTTTTATCCTGCACATAAACTAGCATTATCTGTTCAACAAAATAAGAAATAAACCTCACATTTTAAAACCAATAATAACAATAGTCTATAATCATTGGATATATAATATCAGAGCAATACAAAATAACAGTGGCTAAACGCGGCTATAGCCTATAGCCTACAAAGTAACATTAGAATTTTCTAAAATAGAAATGAGTTACATTTACATTTGTGTAAATAATCCTTGATCAGTTTGACTCAGCTTTCTCAACTTTTTAGTTTTTACGTACCCATCATCACACCCGGAGAGCTGGCCTCGGTGCGCACACAGTCCTCTATTTTAATGTAGTTAAGCATCTTAAATCACAGCAGACCCAGCGCTGACCTCACGCGCCTCTACCACGCGCACACTTGTTGTGTTCATACACCTGAAGATCCAAGTGCTCTTCACACTTTAATTATCCCGACAGTCTCGTGCGCCTCGGAGCTCAAACGTGAAATAGGTCCTTAAAGTTTGGACGTGCGCGCTTCACTGCGCTGCTCTTCGCAGCACGAGAGATCAAGGATCTGCAGCTGGGCTAAATCCAGAGGTGAGGGGTCTGCACGAGCTGAACTTGATGTGCCACCGCGCGCTGCCACCGTTTCTGTCAGAGCAAGAGGGTAGGACCTCGCCCCTTCACCGCTTCTGTACTGCTATTGGCCTGAACACTATAGTCCCGCCTCCTCCCTGAGCTGCTCCACGCTGTATGTCAAAACAGTCAGTCCCTGTGAGAGAGCTGACAACATGTGAGGCATTATTATTAGTGGTAGTAGCACATAGGTTCATCTAAATGATCAGGGGGTGCCAAGTATCACTGAAACATTCACATTTCACAAACATCGGTTTTTGCAGAAGTTCCGTGGATTCCCACGCGGCCTAGTGTACAATATAAAGAAAGTAGGCCTAGCTGGAAGTTTAGTGCCTAAAAATGAAAACTGCTAAATTCACATTGTGCGCAAATCTTGATTTTCCAAGCGCCCCTATAGAGATCGTAGAAACGCGTGAATAGACAAAACAGTCTGAAATGATGTGTCCAGTTTATCGGACACAACCCTGGGCAGACACTGTCTCTTACAGCAGGTCCAGTTACAGTAGGCTCCACCTGCAGAATAACCTGGGACTTTTATCAGTATTAGGTTACAGATTTTGACCATGGCCTAGCTGCAGAATCACTCTCCATTTGGCAGCTATAATTCATTATATATAGGCTGAATACACATGAATAATAACATCCTAACAAACAACACATATTCTCATAGGCTGACTCTGTATCATGTGCTTATCCAAACCCACACTGAAGCACAATGCGCAGCTTTTGTTTTCATTTTATAAAATACACACTAGATTTTTTTTTTTAATCACAGTTTCACATCACATTATTTAAAAGGAGAATGAGCGGAGCAATATCCGGCTTCAGATAGCCTATATATACTGATCTTGGCGCTCAGGCCTCACATCAGCTGCACCGGGCGCAATAAACTGACGCTTCTTTTGTTCAAGCGCCGTTCAAACCGAGCTCCTATCAGATCCTCGTGATATATAGGTCTATTTATTAACGGGAAATTAAAGATTGAAATATGCGCGCCCGTCTGATTTTGTAAAGAGGCACAATATAGATGACCATTATCATACAAATATTGCAGGTTGAGTAAACACGGGGGTAAAAAAAACCGGTTAGATATAAAATTGTAGTCTCGCTAAAGTCCACAGCTTCTGGAAAAATAGCCTGTAATTATCAATTAAAATGTAGTTTGTGTATACATTAGGATAAATGTGTTAAACCTGAATTTAGGTTCAACTCAGATAATTAACAGCCTATATATATATATCAAATATAATATGTAGGCCTTGAAAAAAACTGTGACAATTTAACAGGACTCTTTAACTGTCTCGTGTCTTGAGCTTGAGTTATTTTAAAATGTATACATATTATGAATGTAATTATTCGTTGACAATTGTGAGTTATTGCAAGGGACTCTTCTGATCTGCACAGGCCAGTAAAGTGACCAATCCTGACCCCCTGTGGGCAAAAATATAACTTCACACAAACTCATACAATCCCACGAATAATATATTTAGCTATTTTTATTACAATTAAACCTTCAGCCGAGTAGAAATATAGAATATAAAGGAGAGCCTTTCCATGACACTGTCTAATTTCACTGACAGCTTACAAACAAATGCAAGTAGCCTATAAGTGCAGATGTTGCAGCCCATAAAAGTCAATGAGACCCACATCTTTATGTCACCAACAAAGTTTGGGCACTGCGGGACGTGTGTAAAGAAGCGTCAAAAGCGTCAAACCACACAAGTCAAGTCTTTGATAGCATGTGGCCCACACAACGACCATCACATATAATCTGAATATGCTTAGACCACAGCCCCTGTTATATAAATTGTGTGATAGATGTAGGCTTAGAAGTTGTGGAAAAACACGCTGCTTTAAGAGGATGTGCGGTTGTAAAACAAGGCCTTCTGGATGATGTATACTCTTCATGTTTTAACTATATAAAATACTTACTTTATACTTTTACTGTGACAAGAAACCTGTGTGGTCCATAAACTGTTTGGCGTCAATGACCCTCTTGATCTTTGTGGAAAATGGGTAAAGTGAGATTATGTGGTTAAAGATGTGGGCTGTTTAGTAGATAAATGTGTGTATTTTATAACGTTGAAGCAAAAATACAGTTTCAAATATAACCTACTGTGTTAAAAGGCAGATTTTTGATCCTGCATTAGCATAAAGTGACATTATGTTGATATAGCTTCACAACCAGGTCAAAATCAGTCCACTTTTAGACTACCTCTTTTCTGTAGCCCAGCTTTGGTTTCATTAGCAAATGATATGCAAATGAGAAGAAGAAATGTCCTTAGCTACATGATTACAGGGCAGGCCTTGGGCTAGACTCACTGGAAACCCACACCAGTGAGTGCGCACCATCAATCATCAGCCCAAGAGTCATTCTATTCTTTACTATTGCCAGGTCTGTTACCTCAACATGTTTTCAGTAGAGAAAGAGAGAAGACATTTCCCCCAAATAATACTTTTCCAATAAATACTGCATTTTTAAAAATTAAAAAATCATGTGTTGCTAGTCTAGAAGTGTGTCTCTCTATAAAGCTGTGTGGCTCTGGCAGATGTGTGTTAAATAGGAGCTAATTGACTCAAGTTGTAAATCAAAAGAGGTCACTTTTCCCCAAATCTAGGTTTTCCACAAACACACAAACCACTTCCTCCAATAAAAACAAGACAGTCAGTATTTTTTCAGTATTTTTCGTAGTTTAATAAAACCTCAACGCAAACTCAACTGTTGCCATGTATATTTTTTGTAATAGACACAACTGTTACCTTTGTCCTATAGAAAAGTCTTGATTTGAGACATACTAAATTTGCGTGCATGCAACAGACACACGAGGCAGCAAGGAGTGTTACTGGTTGTTAAAATGCACACATTAGATTTATACGGTATAAACATGACAGCTGAGAAATGATATATATGCTGCATTAGCTTATAACAAGGCAAGCAGTTGAGAGCCGTCTATCTTTTGACCGGTTAGCAGTGCAATAGACATTTCTGTTAAAACATGAAACATGGGTTCAATACTGAAATAACTAATAAATATAACATAAGCAAAAAATATGTAGAAACGTCACTACTATTGGATTTAACAAACACTCTTCATTGGTCTGATATATCACTAAACAATAACTGTATGTTGTGTGAATATAACGTGAATAAAAAATGCAGCCATTAAGATAGTGAGAGGTAACATATTACACTGTAAAACCCCATTTGGATTTACCGTACTCAACAAATGGGTTAGCTGCATTTTAAAAATGAACACACAAAGTTACTCACTTAATAGTAATGGTGTGGACTTAATAGAAATGACAATACAATGTTAGCTGGACTCAATGCTAAAAAATATAGCCCAGAAAAGTAAAAGTGCTGAGCCTCAATACTTTTTTGGTACCGAATGGAGAAGAGTTAGTTTGATAGTGAGTGAATGGGGCTAATATTCAGACATTTTGGCTAAAAGAGAGTGGTTTGTGTGTGTCAAAGCTCCAACACAAGGCAGAGTTTACATTAGCTGCGCTTTAAAACTATAATAATAAAAAATGACTGAAAAGGCTTTATGTCCAGGAACAGTAACAGTGGTTTTTGTCTAAAGCAGCCGGCTCATCGATGACAGCATCAGTGAGTGAGTGGTTTTTAGCTCATGTAAAATCCCCAAAACAAAGTGCACTCACATTCACACAGGTATATTACAGAAACATCAATAGATAATAACTAGAACAAACTTTTGTTAAACTGAACAGCGATTTACCCAGAGCAGTGAGAGTAATGTCCGCCTGTTCAACTGTTAAAAAGTGTCTATTATCTTACAGTGACCTCCTCCTAATGGGTGGTGTTGAATCACAGTAAAAATCAACAATTTACAGTTTCAAGAAAGAAATGTGTTTCTGAATTCCTTTTCTTGAATATTTTCACCTTATGACATAAGACAGCATCAGGTTTTGTGTTAAGTTCAGTTAAGCGGAAAGGCCTCTTGAAGTATTTTATATGAGCTCATCTTCAGCACTAAAGCTTGTCATGTCTTTGTTCATTATTTGTTCTTGATGCTCCATAGTGGGTTATTTGTCTCAGGCCTCGGAGCTGAGGGAGGTCCGAGTGGGGCTGGGCGGGAGGCGGGCGGCTGCACTGTGCTCTGTGCGGAAACTGTAGTCATACTGAAGAGAAAACGCATGCATTGTACTGAGCAGATGAAAATAAATTGCCCAAAGGCCATTAGTCATTAGGCCAGATATATACAATTTTAAGTAAAATTTAAAGTGAAAAGAGGCAGGACTTACAGTACACTTATATGTTGTCGCAGAAATATATCTATTTTTTAATAGATTTATGCCCGGTGCATTTACACATGTATTGGTGTTTATTAACGTGCATTGTCCCTTTTAAATAAATAAATATTTCTTTTTGGCAGGAGCTAAAATGATGAGAAAATCTAGGTATATGGTATATGTCAACTTAAAATACATTTAAACTCTGCCCTCTGGTGGCCACAAATTAAACCTTTTTCTATTGAAACTTTCCTCTTTCTACTTTTAACCATAGCCCAAGGATAAACTTGAAGTGAAGTACACAGCTCACCTCTTTTTCAATCTCAGCCAGTGACTTGATGGTGATGCCCATCAGATCCATCTGCTGAAGCTGAGGAAAGAAAAACAATATAGATGTGGGTGGCATGGCTCATATATATATATATATCAAACTTACATCAGATGAGGCACAGGCAAACTTCTCTGAGATCATAAAAGGAACACCATCCATCGCTGAAAGACAAATTGTTGTTATTGCTATAACAAAGACAGCCTACATTAGAATCTATGAATTTGGAAGAGACCAGATGTTACTACTAACCGGAGATGGCATACAGGTTGGAGTTTTGGTGCTCATAATCTGGCCTTGTAGAGTTTTTCCCTCTGAAACTGGCTGGAAGTGTCATAGAAATATGCCTGGAGGGGAGATTAACAGAAGTAAGCATTAGGCTTAAGCACTGAGTTGTGCTGGTGTTTTGTTTTTGTTAACAGTTCAACTCAAAAGCAAGAGGATGGACTGTTTTGTCCACGAGTGTAAAGACAATATGCCTAACTACTACCACACTAGTACAAAGCCATTTTTGGAGAGGGCATACTTGGGCAACGGGGCAGTGGGGACAGGAGCTGCACTGGAGGAGGTGGAGTTCACATTGTGGACATTGTTGGTGGTGGGGGTGTGTGTGGAGTCCTGAGCCCGCGGCACAGTGCCCATACGATACCAGATTCCCATGTTGTTGAGCTCTCTGTCAAAGAAATTATAGTATCAGAATGTTTCTTCTATCCCTTTGCACAATCACTGTGTAGTTTTATTAATGAAACCATTATTGTGGGCAGCTCACCCAATAAATGTGTACTGAGGAGGGGCCTGCTTAGAGCGCCCCAAAATACGGATGTCACAGATGGCTGCCTCTGTGGAGTCTCGAGGAATAAACTTGATACAAAGTCTTCTCTTCCTGAAGGCCTGTTCCTCTGTGAAGAAGTTGATTATTTAAACAGTATGTACACCATCGTATAACAGTGCAAGTCAACATTTATTCTGACTTACGAGTATCCACAGTCTCTTGTATAGGGATGAAGCCCACAGGAAGTGTGTCTTTTATGTCAATAAGCTTCATATCGACAAGGACATTACCTAAGTGGCTCTAAATGAATGATCAATAAATAATTAATGACAGTACTCAATAAAATGTGAGTAAATAATTAACACTTTGCCGTTAACTGTTTTACTTACATTTTCCTTAGAGAAGACCCTTGTGAAGCAGAGGTAGCGGGTCACCTTGGATTTGAAAAGGCCATCCTTCCACAGATCCGCATCAAGTCCATCTGTGGTTGTAGAGACCTACAAATCAAGAGCTGTGTTTAAAACACTGACACTGGAGAATCTGTCCATGTATATTTCTTTCAAGTGGCTCATACCACATCATATCCTGTGGGAGCTCTATTTCGAGAGGCCACCACTCCAACTCCTGTGATGGGATCCATGGGCATCTCGGGCAGTGCCTCAGAAAGGTCCCGAACCTCAGGCATCTTTAATGTGCTCTGGAAAAGGTCACACAAATGAGACAAATTTAGACAAATTGGGTGCTCTGCTTTAATATGTATATATATACTGTACGTGCATTTGTCTGCCTACCTTCGTTAATAAAAAGTCTCAACAAAAATCTCAGCTAGAATATTCAGCTCATCCACAAGAAAACCAGCATTCCTCTCATATGACCTAATATACTGTAAAATGCAGGAAGACCTGACCACACCCTTAAAACACACATGTTCATCTACATGTCTCTGAAGTCTGTATATGCGTCTTCCTTTGTGAACATGAATGAAAGGAAGAGCAGCAGATGTCAGGGCCAGATGTGCACAAAGCACTCAACAAACAGACAATCAGCTAAGGGCTCGCAGCTTCACAGAGGATGAACAGCAGGGAGCTGGCAAAGGATTCAACCGGTTTGTTAAAATCAACATGAACATTCCTGTTTTAAGGATAGTCAACACACCCACACTGACAAACTAATCCTGTTTGTGGTAAAGAGGTGCAACTATACAGTGCTATCACAACTGTGCTTACTAGTGTCCTAGTAAATGATGAAAGAGGTGCTTTGAAGAAATGTGCCTCAAAATCTACAAGACTTAGCAACAGCCTTTCAATAAACAGGCAAACACAGACAACAGTTCAGATTACTCTAACTCTAAAGGACACTGGGATTGACCTTCTCAACAACATCTGAATAGGTCCAACTGAAATCCAAGTCTGATAAAATGACTCCCACAGTTGCATTTTAATGAGACAAGAGCACTGTGCAGAAAAGCCTCTAGAAACAGCCCAACACAGATCCCCTGCATAGCAGCTCCTTGACAACCACAGAGCTCAGTGCAAAGATGTGGCTCAAGAAGAGAAAGTCTAAAGAAAAATTTGACTGCACATAGTTGGCCCTCAAGTTGAATGACATCAATTACACCCACCTCCACAGGCTGCTTTAGACCAACAGAACAGAACTTCAGGATGATACATAAATCAGATCATATTTGAAAACAACAACTCTGTTGAGTCTGAAGAGAAAGGGGGACAGGAGAAGTGGTGCATTACTGGATAGTGTTACACTATGGAGCTGTGTTCAATGACCCTTAGAGAGCTGGATCTCATTCTTCTGATAAACAGAGGTTTGTCAGTTTCACAAAACCAAACCCTGTTACACATTCAACCTCAAACATAACTCAAACATACAGCATTAACCCATTATAGAGCATTGCTATAATATATAATTTACTTACTGTGAAATGAGAGACTGTAAGGACTACAAGGGTTACCGTATTTAATTTTTAACTGACCAAATGTCTTACAACCAGAACACATTCATCTCAAGTCATGTTCTGTGGCCTCTGAAACCCGTTAGTTAAAACAGGATGCACGCTGATAACATGAAGCAGGTCATTAAAACACCCGAGCACTGGCGGGTGTATATGTTCAGAGTTGCCATGACAGGATAGCTGAGTTGAGCCGTGTGTGTGATAAATAATATCCCGTTAGATCCACAATAACAAGCTAAAGCTAACTTGTAGCTAAATCAGCTGCCATCAGGATGCAAACAAAATGTTGCTAATGTTGGCTTGAGAGAGTTCCAGTCTATCTTGAGAACTACCAGTAAATATTTAGGCGTGCGTTTGGCTCTATTTTAAGTGTTATTTTTTTATATTTCATGTAAACAGGTCATTGTTGCAATAGCTATGGAAGAAACATCGCCAATGCTAGTGCTAGCACTTCAGCTAACACTATTATTTTTTTCACTCACCGCGAATCCGCGCAGTCTTCTAGTAGTGTGCCTTGAGTTGTTAAATGATCCTGTCCCACACCCACTCCGGGATTTGGGTCTATTCGTACACCATCATCTGAGTGCCAATCCAAGTAATCTAGACAGTCTAGTTGCACTTCACATTGTGGTTGTAGCGGGCGGCTTCTTTGGGTGCCATGGATTGGGAATGGGTAAGAGATCATTGGGAGGAGAGCTGGTGGAGCCGACCCCCGCCCTGCTACGTGGTAACTACATGCATGCATGAATTACAATTACAAAGGGCAAACCTCATGTCTTCCAAAACTGAAACGAGATGAAGGAGTAATGGGGAATTCTGGGAGAAAACAAACATAAGATACATCACCTTTTACCTAAAATACATAAACACACACGTATATAAAGGCATTGAACATTATAGAGGAATGCATACGCGAAAACACACTGTTTTGACACGTTATAGTGCTCGCCTATTTGGACCGTAATCTGAATATAGCCCAAACGAGAAAATTCCTTTCACGGCCACCAGATGCCGCTATTGTCTTCATTAAGTATTATTATGTCCAGCTTAATTTGAACCTATTATATATTTAATATGATATAAACTGTAAATGCATATTCAAGAACCCAATGAGTGTAAGCAAACAGACACTCAGCGGTGTCTGGCACAGTTTCTCCAAACACTTAAAGAGCTGCTACAGAACTGATAAACATTTATAAAACACTCTCACTGGTCCTCCATGTGAAGTGGGCTGTTCACTGTATCAGGAAATCCCCAAATAGGCAACAATACTACACAGATTTTTACTGCCTATTACATTAATCAACTGAGGATTTCTTCTGTAGTTTTTGAAACATGAACATGAAGACTTCCAAAAGAACATGGGTGTAGTGTGACTTGATGATTTTATATTTCTAAATCTCCATGACAGTAATAATTCTTATAAACTATCATTTTGAACCTTTACTCTTTTTGGTAACAATCCCCAAAGTAGTCTGGAGAGTGCTATCATCTGTCTGCAGGATCAGTCACAATACAATCTATTTTTAATGCAGTCTAAAAGACTGTGTAAAGTGATTTTGGGTGAGGTTAGTCATCACACTGACAACTATGGTCAAAGGTCACAGGTGAACCAGAGAAAGGCTCAAAGATAAATACAACAGAAGACAGAATAGCATTATGATCTGAAATCCTGCCATGTTTAGGTTTTGCTTTGTCTGTCATCAAATATATATTTTACAATATAGTTGATGATGCAGCAGTCAATATGCAATAAAAGAGGCCAGTAATAACCATATGTTTGTTTGGTCTAATACATGTATTAAAACAGTGTACACCCTTTGTGGGCAGTCAGGGCTGACACAGAGACATAGACTTAGGGGCAATGCCTTTCAACACACATAAACTGAGTCTTATTTATTCAATCCAGAGTCACCAGTTTGCCTAATGCCTTTGAATGGCGTATGGAAGGAGTATCTGACTAAAACCCGCAGTTACACAGGGAGGACATGCAAGACTCCACACAGAGAGAATATGTGCTGGCCAGTCCCACAACCTCACTGCTGGGTGGAACTATAGATGTGTCTAAGAGTCATCTGTGTGAAACCTAGGCAGGGCAGCAGATGAAATACCAACAGCAGTAATGACATTCATAGGCCGCTCCAGTGTTCTGTGACTGATAGACCCATCTCTCAGGACTTGCACCACCACCCGTCAGCCACATCAGCCTCCACCGGACCCAAGGGACAGGCCCGGCATTGCTTATCAGAGTAAATGATGCAAGGAGAACGGAGGCAGTGGTCAACCCCGAGATGACAGCAGAATACCGTAGATGGAGACTATTAGAGCAGGTCTGTTCTACACCTTCACCAATCTCCACCACTGTGTAGTAGCAAACCTACTGTTGGAGACAGATGTAGGGAATGAAAATCACTAGAGTTAAACATCTGCATACGCCATGTTTTGGAAATGTCTTGAGGCCTTGATACCTTATTGCATACAAAAATATATCAATAAAACATTTGGTGTGGATTAAGGATTACTGATCCAGATGCTTTGAGACACAGGATTTGCTCAATAGTTCTGACATGGCATTTGATATTTCCAATTTATTAAGCTCCATTAGCTGCAGGGAACGACTGGTTTATTATCCTGCAGATGAAATTAGGTTAGTTTACGCTAATACATTTGTGTTAATGGACAGTATTCATCTGAACTCTCTCAGTTTCATCACATGTGTAATATCCATAATACAGACCAATCTGTTCTAATATTCAAATCCTTATCAATATCTTCTAACAAAAACGTGACTTTTAACGGACTTATGACAGCTCAAGGCATGGACAAAGACAAAACGTAGAAATTCTCCACATGTACTTGTTCCCAAAATGCACCATGGTCCCATCTGTTCTCCTCCAGGACAAAGCAGGCGACAGCGCTGAACATGGTGGATGGTATATTTGAACGCCCTCATAGAAGTGACTGGGGGTGACAGAAGTGCACTTGTATCCAGTTGTTTTCTTCAGAGCTTCTTTTGAGCCACAGGCTGACTCACTGTTACTACGACTGATACTTGACATGAAAGACACAGGACACACTGTTTACTGCAGGCTCACACAGACATGAGGCGAGGTGGCACTTTGCTGTTTGTGGCACAGCGGCACAGAAGTATTGTTTTGACGTGGAGATGTGCCCTGCTGAGTTCATGTTTCCCCAAAGGGTACACTTATAAGTTATCAACTTCAAGACTTAAAGGGACCCTCAGAGTCAAGGCAAAAAAGAAAAACAAAACATAAATGATATAGTCCATTTTGGCAGCTCCATTTTTCACCAATTCACAGAAAATTAGTTTGAGATTGGGCCTGGCAGTATATGTTAAGCCAGTATATGTTAAGCATATATTCCAGACTCATCAAACAACTTTTAAGATACAATTTTTTTTACTAGATTTTGCTGTACTTAGTTGATACTTCACTCCCACTGTTGACAGAAAAATCAATACCCGTGGCACACAGCACAGCCACAGCAAATTGAGAACTGACATGCGGGAGTTAAGAGGCTTTGAGAAGGCGAGGGCCCAGTGATTTCTCCAGAGAGCGACCAATCGGCTCCAGACAAAGACTGAAGAGGTGGGCAGGAGAATGGGATGGCCCAGAGTGTCACGAAGAAGAAAGGTCCTCCACTCAAATCACTGTCAGTCAGTCCACCTTATGTGACAACTGTAGTCTACCACAGAGCTGCACATGCTTTCAGAGGCAGCAGAAAAGTGCTTTAAGGTTAACATGTAAACACTAATACGAAATTGTTTGATGCAGTATGTATCACCAATAGTCCCAATGTTTGGCAGGAGGACACATATCTACAAACAGGTCTTCATTTGGGTTATTTTTTTTTTTAGACAAATTTAATGAAACCAGTACATGAAACTAAAAGATTAGTTCTTACAGAAAATACTCTACACAGGAAGCAAAAATATATGAAACACTTTTTTTATCTAAAATATTAGCCACGCAAACAAAATCAAATCTATCATTTTTACAACATCAATATTTATAGACATCTAAAAATCTAAAATTGTGTTCGCTACATATAATTGAACAACAGCCTATACCCAAATAACCAATAGTAAATAAACCTTTACTTATACTAGTTCATATTTAGTTAATAGTAAAAAACAGAAAAGGACAGTTTCTCAGTAAAAAAACATATAACTAACCATTACTTATTGTAAGACCTGAACATAAAAAGACACATGTCCTTAAATGGCTCAAGACCTCTATTTTAGATGAGGTAGTGTGCAAAGTATCGGGCGTTACCATTTTGGTCCCAACTAGCAATGCTTAGCTATGTAACAATTACACCATGTGGTACCATTGTATTGTATAATACATATGTATCCCTCATACAGTTCTGTCCTTAATTGAATTTGTTTGGGCCAACTTTTTGTTTTATGACAGGATATGCAAGAAGAAGGTGGCCCTTGTTGACCCTGTGCATTTGGTCATGACTCTGTGGTCCACAGTCAAGTGTCAGAGTGAGCGCTGGCTGGTGTCTTCTCAGGAGATGTTCTAGATGCATTGGGCCAGCTCACATCAACCTACAAATGAATAGATAAAGTGTTAGAAGTGTTGCGTTCATAAAGGAAAAGTGTGTTGTGGGTGTTTGATGTGATAATGCTTATGAAACTACAGTAAATCATACGCTTAAAGTAAAGTTCTTATATGAAGACTGCAGCAGAAGAGACTCAGGGCAAGAGCCAGTCAGCAGAGTCAGTACATTTTATTAACTCATTGTTATTGGTGCCTGTGGGCATAGAGGTCTAGTATTTGTATGGACATTTGTTATGAACTTTTATAAGTCAGAAAAATCCCCTATGGTTGTGCCCATACAAATGCAGACAGGCATAATAGAGTTCCAGAAATCTTATCATTTGAATTGTATCATGATACCAGTTATGACAGGCTTTATGCTGTATGGTTAGCAGTACTCACGCTGAGTTCATGTGAATTATACAGAGGACCATTACTGTAGTCTGTCTGACTGATGGGACTGTGGACTGTATGTACCTATACACAGAAACACAGACAGGAACAGAGAGTGATCAGCACAGTCATCATAGTGCCTCAGAAGAGTCACTTTATTGAGAACCAATGTCAACGAATTGTTTTGGAGCATTTTTTATTACACTGTCACTATGTTTTTTATAACTTTATTTTTGGTATCTTTTAACATTAAGTGTTCCCTTCATTTAAGGAAAAACAAAAACAGATTACTACCTGAGACTGATTAGGTCCAACATGATGCTCATTCTGGTTGTGTGTCTGCATGCAAATGAACGTGTCCATGGAGTCTGGGAGGCTGAATGAACCACAGGAGCCTAGGCAAGGACAGATGAAAGCTGCTCAACTAGATGGATGCTGACACTGATCACAAAGTAGGCATTACAATGTACTCACAGCACACCATTTAGCTCACAAGTACAGTTTTAAAGACTATATACCACACAGACAGGCAGTTCTATTATGCGTAGTTATAATAGCAGTACCAGTGAACAGGCTGGTTAAAAGGGAGGGTTTGGTGTCGGCAGCATCTAACTGTAGATCTTCATCCTTCATTTGGAAACCTGACAGAAAAAAATGATCATGGCTTAGATTGTGGTTTATCTTCCAATAGAGTAATGTTTAAAAAGAGCCTCTCCTCCAGTCTACCTTTACAGGGCGTGGCGGGGGACTTATCTCCACTCTGGATAGCTGCCGCTGTCACTGTCACTGCAGTCTTTGCTGCGTACAAGTTGGCTTCTTCTTGAAATTTCCCAATATTTCTCTTGTATCGGATCCTCTTGTTGCCAAACCAGTTAGATACCTGAAGTAGAAGGATGAGAAATAAGGTAATTTAATATAACACCACTGCTGTGCTATGGACAGGACTAATTCAGGTCACATGGGCTGGTAAAGAGCATACAGATAGACAGTAACAGCATATGACATCTGAAAGGTCACTAGCCACTGTGTATATGTGTGTATGTGTGTATGTGTGTGTGTGTATGTGTTTATGTGTATATGTGTATATGTGTATGGTTGTGTTTGTGGCCTTTGTGTAAATGCAGTGATATTTACCATCTCCCTTGAATAACTGCCTTTGCATTATTGTATTTTCAAAACATGCCATTGTGCTGGGGCTGCAAAACCTAATTAGTAAAGAATCATCTTTTCTTTCAGAATTGACTGCCTTATCTATATAATAATAATAATAATAATAATAATAATAATAATAATAATAATAATAATAATAATATTGCATCGTTTTTTGTTTTTTTTATAGCGCTTTTCTCAAGACTCAGACGCTTTACAATTACTTTATTCATTCACTCCTCAGGCACACCCGGTGGTGGGTTGTGGTAGATATCCGTTTGCTGTAGCTGTTTCAAAGTATCATAACTACATCTCTAAACACAATGACTTAGATAAAATGATGCTTCTGTGAGGGAGTCTGCCACAGATGATAGAAGATAGAACATACCTGTGCCGCTGTGATGGTGCGTCCCCCAGCCTGAGGGCAAAAAACAATGGGCTTTTTACTGGACTCCACTCTAGTTTTTAATTAATGTGATACTGAATGCTGCTCATTGAGGTGGACGTTTTGTGATCACGATACTGTAACAACTTTGTTAGTGTGTCAGCTTGCACACCAATGTTGATCATGGTTTTTGTAGCGTTCTGTATTGAAAGTGGCTGTTCAAAGAAAGGTTGCAGCTCTGATAACCACCCACTACCCTGTTTTATTTTTACCTGTGAAACACTAATGCTGCACTTTTTGGCAAGCTCCTCTTTGGCCTCTTCGCTTGGGTATGGGTTGCTCAGGTTAGAGTAAAAATATTCATTGAGGACTTCTGTGGCTTGTTTGCTGAAGTTTCGTCTTTTTCGTCTGCAATATAAATAAATAAATGAAACTATTGTAAATTTACATGGACAAATACATTTTTATGTATTGTTTTTATTGTGTTTACCTTGCATCCAGAAAGCGTGAGCGAAGGATCATGACAGCTTCACATGTGCTTTGCTTCAGTTGCATTTGGATGGAGCTGAACTTACGGTGGATTATGTTAACCATTCTCTCGATCTCTTTAGGTGAAATTGGTCGAGTCCGGGCCTGCTCTCTCAGGAGGTTCATAACATGCGTTGTGAACTCGTTACAGGCCTAACGAGAGGACATTATAACAAACACATATTTTGGTAAATCTTGTAATTCTGAAAGCCAGATATGAGGTATATATGAACCAGAGACTCTCTCACCTGCCCATATTTCTCCATCTCAGTGTGGTAGATTTTCCGTATCTGAGTGAGTTTGGTCCTGTAGTCTGAGTGCTCAATGGTGTTTTCAGTGGCGTTTCCTGCTGCCGCTGCCACTGCAGACTCGGCTGCTTTCTCTGGACCGGCCACGCCCTCTGCCAGCAGCATGTTGTCAAGCCTCATGAGCTGAGAGTCCGGGGAGTCCTCCTCCTGCACACCACCAATACTGAGACCTGCAGACCACCAAACAAACACACTGCATGGTACTGTGTATACTGCATGTTTGGGGTGGGCAATATGGTAAAAATATAATATCACGATTTTATTAAGCCAAGATTTTATTTTTTATCACAATTGTAGCTGACTTCTGACGACTGCTATCAGTGTCTTCATAAAACAGTTTTAACTGCAAATTCATCCAATCCAATGTTCATCATAATAGTTATTTATTTTATGAACACTGGCATTATTACAGAAAAAATTACGGCAAAGAGCACAGCATAAATGAATGAATTGTGTCACGAAATCAACGATCTTCTCAGATTAGCAGATCATCATCATTTTATCGCCATATCACCCACCCCTACTGCATGTCTGTATAGTCTCATTATGAACTTGCCAAAGAGCCAAAAATTACAGCCCTATCCTCTGAAATTTTACCAAAAAATAATAACAGGTTAGATTTTTGCATGTGCACAAATGCGGATGCCATATGTTATATAGTATAACTTATAGAGTAATGTCTGATATAAGGTCATAGTTATGTTGAAATAATAGCATGCATACACACACTTACACATTAATGTACGTGGGTATATGCTTGCATGTATTTTGTGTTTGTGTATATTATAACCCTTAGAATAATGTCTGAAATAACACCAAGTTGTGGTAAATACAACATGTATACCACGTATACGTCTAGGTACATGGGTATATACATGTACTGTGTCATAGTTACATTAATTAACAATACCACTGTATATAATGAGTCATCTATCATTAACTGTGCTTTGCACAGTTGTCAAAATTGATTACACTTGTAGGAGAGGGGTAATACTTCACCCTACTCCCTTTGAGTGACGTACTATTGTTTTGATGTATGTCAAATCTCTAACATCAATTGCTCAAATAAAGACAAAGAAATGAAAACAATGAAAAACAAATAAATGAGTTGAATATTGAAATGTGAGAAAACCACTCCCTATCTCCTCTCCGATGAGCATTTACTGTGAGCAAATGGACATAGTTACTGCATGCTTGAATGGCAAAATGGTTGAATGTCATTGTCATTGGTCTGAAGTCTATATTTGCTTGCAAACCAATGGACACACAGAACAAAGAAGTGTGTTTGGGTCGAGCACATTAATAATAATTAATAAAGAAGATGGAAGAGTGACATTCAGCACCTTTCTCGGCTCCTAAATCTATTATTGGCCTGACCCTCTAAATCACTGGAGCCCCATCTACAAGTATAATTTAATCTACTCCCCACATCACTGATGCTGACTGGGCAGTAAAGTGTGCAGTTGTATAGTGTGGTAGAGGTTGAGGCAGTCCCTCAAATGCATATTTCATGTTGTTTGTTTTGTTATGCTTGCTCATCTCCAGCATTAGCCGGCCTACTCAATCAAATTAGTCATCGAATGGTTCTTGTTGTTGTTATAGACTACCTATTCTATAGACTAACTGTTCTATAGACTAACTGTTCTATAGACTAACTGTTCTATAGACTAACTGTTCTAAAGACTAACTGTTCTATAGACTAACTGTTCTATA
>JAVQKC010148503.1:0-10261 GCA_036025475.1 Philypnodon macrostomus | reverse complement strand
TGTGTGTGAGTGTGTGTGTGAGTGTATGTAAGGAGTGTATGTGAGGAGTGTATGTGTGTGAGTGTGCGCGTGTGAGTGTATGTAAGGAGTGTATGTGAGGAGTGTATGTGTGTGAGTGTGCGCGTGTGAGTGTATGTAAGGAGTGTATGTGAGGAGTGTACGTGTGTGAGTGTGCGTGTGTGTGGGTGTGTGTACGTGTGTGTGTGAGTGAAGTGGTGCGCTCACATGAGGAAACAGTGTCCTCTTGAAACCACATCTATTTTAGTGAGACAGTAAATAGACTCAAAGGAAGTGACATGTTTACATCAAAGACAGAGACACGGTCTAATCAACAAGAATATTCAATACTATTTAAACAGATTTTAATAACGACTCAGTTTTATTTTATGTAGCCTTGTTGACATATCAACAATAATAATTATAATTAATAATTTAGGGATTTTATCAAATGGAAATCTGGCAGCTAATGGTGGACCATATTGTATTGAATCATGAGGTACCCTGTGATTCCCAGTCCTATTCATTTACCATATTATACCGTTTTGGTACACACAGAGTGAGATATTTCCAGCATTAACATAAACTGAAATTGAAAGAATATTTTGTATTATCTAAATCCAAACAGAACAGTGACTTCGTATTCATTATTATATATCAAGTAAGTGAATTCTGGAGTAACTAGCTACTATCTCTGGAGAGAGACTAACTCTGCCTTAGGCCCTTAGTAGCTGGGGTCTCAAGAGCTCAAGCCACCCACAATCCCTAATAGGAATAGTAGACAGACGTCCAATTAAATGACCTAAAACAGTGTTAAAATTGGTCTATAACCTTATTGGAAAAATGGCTTTTCTTATCTTCAAACTAATACAATTATTTTGTTCAAATTAAATATTTGTCATTGATTGTGACAAATTTACAGTATCTCATCCACCTTCTGTCTGTATTTTAACATTCACCTGACTCACCTCTTTCACCCACTGCCACAAAAATGTCCAGATAATCTGCCCAACCTCTGTGCACCGCCTGTGGATTACCCCCTGATGAAACCTTGGTGGAGTGTGGTTCAGGGGCATTAGCATTAGCGCTAGCATTAGCACTAGCATTAGCGTGATTGTGTGGGCAGCAGCTGGAATGCCGTGACTGTAGGGCCATTTAACCTGTGACTAATGCAGTTATTTCAGTGCGAGCCGTGAGCAAGCGTGTTTGTGATAAACAGGCATTAGATTCTGAGAGCTTTCGATTGAGACATACCTCAGGATTATACTGGAATGTGGAGGAGGCTTTGAGAATGATTGTGTTGTTACGACTTCTTACACGACAAATAAAATAATTCAATCTAATTACATCGTCATTTTGAAGCATTTGTGGCTCTTGACGTAATCTTAACACAATTTTTTAGTATTTTTTTTTGTATGACTCATCCTTCCAATGTTGCCTGGATGGGATTACATAGCACATGTTTTTGGTGGATGTGGGAAACCAGAGGAAACCCACCCAGACACAGGGAGGACATACAAACTCTATTTTGTCCTAGAAGACAGCAAATATGTAATATGGATTTGTTAAAATGACTTGAATTCAAAATATCAATCTTGATTTGAGTCATTGTGACTAGTTTAGATTTATTTACTTATTAGGTCTAGATTATTTGACTGGTTTCCATGCAATTCTGACTGCGGGCATTCATTCATTCAAGCTCATTTATGTTTACTTTATTTCAAGATTATGTCATTATTCCACTTGCAGGTCATTTTGGTTAAAAAACTTTTAAAGTCAAATATTCTTGGTCTAATAAATAAACCTAAAATAGTCCTACTTAAATCAAGATTCAATTTGAGATTTTAAGTCATTTTAACTAATCTTGATATTTCATCTTTTTTATTATTATTATTTTTTTATTTATTTATTATTATTATTATTATATGTTTTTTGTATTTCCTCTAAAAAGCATCACAAAAGGTGGCCAAAAATAAATGAGTCAAATTAAGATTTGTTTTCTGAATTCTGAATCTAAATCTAAATATTTCTTTTCGTCTGGGGCACAGGTAAGTCTCAGTTTTGTTTGTGTGAGTCACATGTGGTTCAGAGTGTCTCACGTTGACATATTACCAAGTGTTACTGCATGTATTACTACAGTAATACTGCAGTATTAGTAGGATTAGAGAGGATTTATTGCAGTCCTTTCAGTTCGGGTGTGGACCTTCTCTGTCTGATACGATGGAACAATTATGAAACTGAATTGAATAGAATTTATACTAGACTATTGACTGTTTGATCATCTGAGATAAATACTGGTTATACATAATTACACTTATGCACATGTCACTGTGTCTGTCTGCCTCCATCCTTTATCCCAAAATACAATGTTAGGGATGTGAATGTGGAAGCTACAGCTAGCCTACATCATACACGTCATACACTGTGATTTATTCTTGATCGATAAAGAGCATATCTTTTCAAAACAGTATTGATCAGTCTCCTCCGAACACATCACAGTGAACATGAGACCAAACTGAAACTGTCATATGTGTATCAGACCAAACTAAATCAGGGATATTAACAGTTTTGTTTCAATTCTTCCTCCTTGGTCAGTTAAACAGAAAACACATGTTCATGCAGAAGAATGTCCAATATTAATCTTTCATATGTCACTGATATGGAGTATGGCCCTGACACGGATCAATGCCTCAGGACGTCCTGACATACTGTCCACAAGCTTGTTGATGTGGTCCCACTCTTCAGTCAGATCACAGCTACTTTCTGTAAACTCTGAGGAGCAGGTCAATAATAATAAGGAAGGAATAGTGTGAAAATGGATGAACATAAATAGGAATATAAAGTGTTGATTCTAACTTTATGTTCAACAGTGTACATTCCAATATCCTTGTGATTCCAATGCATCACCACCTCACCTTCCATCCTTAGTCCTGCTGTTTCTCTTTGTAACTGTAAACATAAGTGTAGTTTCAGTGTTCACCAGCCGTGTATACCAACAGTTAATAGGAACAAACTTCAGTGTGTGCAAATATGTGATTGGCCAAAGTATTTTCACTCACATTACCACACTGCTGCTGCTGTTAAGTAAAGTGTGTGTAATATTGCTTATATGTGTAAATGTATAGTGACTTTGTTATTACCTCTGCCAAGGAGGTTATGTTTACGCTCCTGTTTGTCGGTTGGTTTGTCTGTTTGGATGACGTTTTTAGGAAAGGTCAGAAATGACAAAAGGAGCAATTGTTTAGATTTTGGGAATGATCCGGATCATCGTCTGGATCCAGGATTTTTTTTACAGTACAAAAACTACTGTGCCGGTTTGGATGGTCTGCGCTCTCCCAGTGCTTTCTAGTTTTTTACTTGGAAAACTGACTTGATCAGGGGTGCCCAAAGTTGGCCAAGCCCCTTGATTTGGCCCGCCAGGATGTCCCAGAATGTATGGATACTGAGTCCAATAATTGTATGACACAGGCTGAATGTCCAGAATCAGCGTTCAGCTCAGAGTTGGCCCAATTGTTGGCTACATTCAATTATCGGATTTGACTGTATAAAATAGGAAAATATTTAACTGGATATGGGTCAAAAACTATTTTTTACACAACAATCTTAGTCCACATGAATGGGAATGTTGACTCTTATATATTTTTTTTTTTTTTTTTGAGAACCTCTGATGACATATTATTACAGGGCACTTTATTGACATTTCATCTCATTAAATGCCAAATGTTTTTGCATTTGGCCCACGGACCAGTAACACATTTTTATTTTTAAACAATCGAAAAACTGTTGTATTTGGTCAAATGGATTGGACCTTGGACGGTGTCATATAAGCAATGTTATGCCCAGTAACATATATGTACTGAGAAAGATTTAACTGGGACAAAAAGATACAATAAAATCAATTATTTCATAGTAGCTGGTGAATTTTTCTCTGTGTGTCTGTGAGATGCCCCTGAGTCCTAGTTCCCAGTATTGTGATTATTGTGATTATGTTGACCTATGTTAAAATGAAAGTGTGAGATGTGATACAATGCTCCATTCTTGTGTTCCTCTATTCTAACTCGGAATACATCCTTCCTCTTCACACCGGGGTTATGAATGAACTGACCACCTGCAGGAACCAGAGTGAGAGCAGGTGTAAGGGAAACATGTCTAAGCTGTCATTGCCAAGGGGACTGTATAAACTGCAGAGCAATGGTGCACTGTTGGTTCACCAGGAAGAACATGTACCACTCAAGAATACATTCGATTTAGAAAGTGAAGGAAAGTTGAGGTGAAGTGTCTTGCCCAAAAACACATTAACCACCATTTGCAAAAAACGAAAGTCAAAGAAACTCAACTGAAATTCTTGTAGGACCTTAAGCGGATACAGTAGCCATAATCAAAGCATTAGAAACAGGGCCACATTGTCAGAAGAGGTAAGCCTGCATGAGGACCACAAAAGATTTCTCTGTGGGCCACATTTGGCACTTGGGCCATTGTTTAGACACCACTGGTCTAGGATAACGGATGATTTGCCATTTGCGTTTCTTTAAATTCCTACAGTGATGTATTCTTCACTAGCTCAGTCAAACCCTTTAACACATTATCAGGCAATTGATGCTTGTATCATTTCTGAACTTTCCTGAAGAATTGAACCCAAATCGGTGCAGGACTTTTTCAGTAAAGTTGCTATTGTTCCTTGTGTCCAACAACCAACAAACCAACAAACCAAACTAAAACAATCCTACCGATGGAGACCTATGAAATAAAGAGAGTCTAAACCAGGACTGTTTGCACCTGTGGACAGTATATTTTGACAGTGTTGTGTGTGGTATGATTTCCTCAGACTAACCCAGTTCCACAGTAACTAATGAGGAGATAATGACATAACCACAAAAACACCCCACGCCTCGTTTCTCCACACGCGGCAGAGGAATGTGTCTCAGGGCGCGGCCCACGGTAAAACCACGTCAGGGATTTGAACCCACAACCTCCCTGTGTTTACATTCCACTGTGTCTCAGACTGTGAGTCACCGGGGAATGTCTTACTGTCTGTTTTACCTGGACACACTGACACAGGAACAACACAATGACAATATCCAAATCACTTTTCACCTGCACGCCACAGACACCCTGTCAGCTGTCAACAAGAAAACGAGTTAGTTAATCCTGTTTGGGCAGGTTTATTTATTTGGCGTATTTAAAGGGGAACTATGCAACTTTTTTTTGGTCACATTTCTCCTTCACAGAGCGCCCCCTACAGTTCCAGAGACGACCACTGTCCACAGAAAAAGAATATAGACTTCATATATAGACTCTAGACGATCATAAATCTACTGTTCAACACAAAAACACCAGGTCTGTGTCAGTTTCACATCTTTTTATTTTTTGGATCTCTCTCTGTAAAAGCTTGTTTAAAAGCAGAGTGGTTTTGGCGAGACCTGTGACTTGACCCAGGGACATTCATCCTTGCAAGGAAGCTTCATTCACCCCCACAATAACTCATTTAGGATCACACTAACTCTGAAGTCTTGTTAAAGTAAAAAGTTGCATAGTGCCCCTTTAATGAATAAAAATGCTTCACAGATTTTGTGGGATAAATGAAGGTCCATTTGTTTTAATTAAGCCAATGCAATATTTATGTCTACATTCATGTTAATTTGTTTATTTGTTTACTCATTTGTTGTTTATTGAAAACCAAAATGTGATATATTATCAAAATGTGATCCGTTATCAGTGTATGTTTCCTTCAGCAGTGATAATAATTAGAAAATCGCGAAGGAAGCTTTATCTCAAAGCAAAACAAATATATGGTAAAAAACCTGTTGACTTTGTAGGTATTTGTTGACAATATTTGTCAACATTTAAAAAATCATGCAGTCCTAGTACAGAGACAAAAACCCCATCATTTTACAACAGGGCCAGATCTGAGAATGTGAAAATGGCTACTTTTCAAAATTTCAAATACCCAATGAAACAATATTCTGTAATATAATCCAGTGTGCTGCTCAATAATAACTCTTATTTTGTAGGAGACAGTTGTTTATTTGGGGTTTAATGCAGAAATCCTTCAGACTTGAATTTGAACAAAAGAAGAGATCAGTGTCAGACGTTAGCAGCAGACAGTCTACTTTCTGTTTCAGCGTCAGAGCATACATGTACAGGCTGGAAAACAGGAGGGAGGATGGGTTCTGAGCACACACTGGTTATAGGGCTGAGTTTAACATTTTAATTAATTTAGAAATCACTGCATGGACTAGCTCCAGACTATCTGACAGACATGCTTTTAATGTGTGAGCCACCAAGGCCCTCAGATCCTCTGGAACCTCACAGCTGACTGTCCCTACAGCAGAACTAAGCCTGGCACTTATGCACCGAGACAATGGAACAGCCTCCCAGAGGATCTGAGGAGAGCCCAAAATATAGACATTTTTGAATGAAATTTTAAAACCTATTTATTTAGTCTGGATTTTTACTGGATCGACTGGAAATATATTATTATAATAATAATTCACTAATTAATGTTTTGATGCACTTTTATTGAGCCAATAATCCTGCTGAACATAAACGAAATCTCATGAATGTTCCTAAACTTGACTGTGTTCTTTCAGACTTGGGTACTACGGCCCCTCTGCCCCGGTCAAAGCCCTCTCAGACCTGAAGCTCCACTTGTCCGGTTCGTCCCATGCCCCTCCCTCCTCGTCTCTGTCCGACATGGTGGTGATCCACCCAGGGGCCATACTGGCCATGCTCGACCTTCTGCCCTCCGTCTGCTCTGACAGCCAGCCTGAGGTGAGCTGTTGCTTCTGTGTCCTAGTGTAAATGTCGAATGCTTCCGATTACTTCCTTTTGAGAGTATGGTGCGTTTTAGTTACACCCTCATTAAATGCATTAGAAATATCAGTTATTTTTTCTCATTAACCAGCAGTCCTTTTTATCACAGTATTGGGTACTTTTGAATGTCTATAATGATATAACAAGCATACAATATTATGTATGTTCAAGCTGGTTCATCATGGTCTCTCCTGTTGATGGGAAACTTTGGGTCTAGGGCTGTTTAGCTTATTCATTCCAAATAGTTGTGGCTATATCAGTACTAATGTGACCCATGTGACTGCAGCACGCCCTGGACCTACAGCTGGCTGTGGCTAACGTCCTGCAGATTTTGGTGAACTCCGAGAGGAATCAGCAGGTCTTGTGTGAGGCCTGTCTGCACCAGAGGCTGCTCCAACGCTGCAGCCAGGCCCTGGGCGACGAGGACCACCCCCTGCACCCCCCTCTGCAGAGGATGTTCGAGAGGCTGGCCTCTCAGGCACTGGTGCCCATCGGTCTCAGGTTCTGAGAAAATTTACCAAATCTGACCCGGTTCTATGACGTGAAGTAGGTGTTTTACTTTAGTCCCTTCCCTGGTCTCCCAGACAACCTGCTTCAAATCATAGAACAAGGGCAGATTTTACATTTGAAGCCTTTTTAATATGTTTGTGTTATAAGAAAGTTCCGGACTCC
Organism: Philypnodon macrostomus; assembly: GCA_036025475.1. Taxonomy (NCBI): domain Eukaryota; kingdom Metazoa; phylum Chordata; class Actinopteri; order Gobiiformes; family Eleotridae; genus Philypnodon; species Philypnodon macrostomus. The sequence continues at coordinate 2,779 of JAVQKC010148503.1, read as the reverse complement.
ATTATTAAACATGACTAAACCGGGACCTGTACAGTTCCACAAATGGAAATCTTACTGTAAGTCTTCAGATGACTGAGGTGGTGACTGTGTGGTTGTGTGTTGTGTTCAGGGAGTTTCTGCGCCTGGGGAACCCTCTGAACTGTGGGGCCTGGGACAAGAAGCAGCTCAAACAGTACCGAGTGCACAAGCCCAGCTCCCTCAGCTACGACTCCGAGATGAGGAGTAAGAACATTTCTTTGATATAAATCCGGCCTGTTTTAGAACAAACTGCTTCATGTTGAGACCAGATGTAACCAGGCCTGGGACATGCTTTTCAGAGTGCAGCTGGTGATGTGAGGATGAAGCTAATGCTCTGTTGTTACTGAATCAGTTCATGTGTGTCAGCATGCTCTAATTTCCTTATTGAGTCTCCTTAGTCTCAAAACACTAATTACAGTTTGCTAATTGCAGCTTGGTAGAAGCACACTCACAAGCTGTTCGATTTGAGGTGTAAAGAATAGCTCATTATTCACCCACAATAATCTACCAATGAAGTAATGCAGAACGTATTTTACGTCTCAAAACACTTTTTAGCATACACACAAAACATGGAGAATGTACAAATGGCGTTAGCTGAACAGCTATAAATGCAATGTTGTCTAAACCAGAAACAGTTATTGTCATTATACGTTTAACCATGTGTCTGACCTAACCGTCCCCAAGTGCATCACAGAGCCCTGAGCAGAGGGTCCTATAGGTGTTATTTGTGTGCTGTCTCCACAGACAGTATGACCATGTCCATGGAGGGCTTCGGCCCTGACAGTGTCTTCACAACTCCGGCTGAGGACAACGGTCAGTACCGCATCAGCCGCAGCCTGGTGCGCTCAGCGGAGGGCAGCACCGTGCCCCTCACTCGGGTCAAATGTCTGGTCTCCATGACGACGCCCCACGACATCCGCCTGCACGGGTCTGCTGTCACACCCGCCTTTGTGGAGTTTGACACTTCACTGGAGGGTTTCGGGTATGTACCTGTACAAAACATACAATAAAGCTTTGTTTTGGTTGTATTTGTATAATATTGAGTTCCGACGTCCCTGGTTCAGCCCCACCTCTGTACGAGCCTCGCGGCCCCAGTGCTGCTGGCCCACTTTGAGCTGGTCTTTTCCCTTCCATCTGTCTACATGAAATATTGATGCTAAGGCTGCTGTTCTGAAACACACATGTAGAACCACACTGCCTCCTTCACTCACACAAATGCAGGTACACAGCAAATTCAGGAAAAAGACCATCAACAGATCTTTTTATAGTTTTATGAAATATTAGAGCTCATTGAAACACACTAAAGCTGTAATGGATTGTTTATTTTGTAACTGAATGTCATTGAGCTGTTGTTCTCCACAGGTGTCTGTTTCTGCCCAGCCTGGCCCCCCACAACGCGCCTCCCTCCACCAACACCGCCTCAGCTGTGAACGACGGGGCCGTCCTTAGCGGCATTGGGACAGGTAACGCACATTTACACACACTGTACAAAGGTGAATGTTCTAGAAATGAAAGATTATATTCCACGTTGTGTTTGTGGTGGCCAATATTAAAATGATTTCCAACATTTTGCCAAAAACTGTAGAATTTACATCATATTCAGTTTTTGTGGTTCTAATATCTTTACTTAATCTAACGTTAACACCCTATTGTGAATAGGGGTCACAACATAACAATATTCTGATATACCGTTATACTGTATCAATATATATATAGGAATTAATAATATGTATGTTTCACAAAATTCAAATCTGCCAGTACTTAAATTCTGTTTCATATTTTGATATTGTTTGTGCGATACAGTTGAAGTATTCACTGTTCTAAGTATTACATTAAAGTTATATATATAAAATTATCCATTCATTGTAATACAGATTCAATTACTGTATTAGTTCCTTTAAAAACAGTATATCGTAGGTTATCATGTGCAATATATATTGATTATCGCAGTATCGCCATATTGTGAGCCATGTATTATACTACATGACTCGCAATATGGCGATTGATTGTGATTCCCAGCCCTAGGTCACAAATTAGTCCACTCTGTGCTAGTTTCAAGATTGGTTTGCGTCAGAAAGGTCAAAATGTTTTTTGCCAACTGAAATAAGACCCAAATAAGAACAAATTGAGAATTGACTTTGGAAACGTTGTATTGAGAGATTCAGAGATTATACCACACCAAACGAGAAGCGTATCAGTTCTCTTGCACAGTAGTGGAATGGCCTGGATCAAGCTGTGAGCCCAGCTGACCTGATCATACTGAGACTGATCTGATTCACTTCCTCTCCTCCGCTTTCTCTCAAACTTCCCTCAGCCTTTTTCTGTCCTTCCTGACCCACATACTCGGATGACATCATTCTCCTTCATAAAAAGTGCTTGTGCCCATGATGTCATACTTTAGGCAGCACATTGTTGTTTATTGTTGAAAAATACATACATTACATACCCTGTACATGGGTATTGGAAATCACTGGAATATAATCAAACACAAATATCACAAACTTTATGTTTAGTCAGGTTTTTTTAGTCTTGGTTTAGTCTCTAGCTGTTGGGCAGGTTTGGCTCAGTCCAACTATTTTCAGTGAGAACAGAGCTTCTTCATAGCTGTGCATTGAATTGACCCTATGTATATTGTTATTAATTTTTATTGTATTTTTACCATTGTTTGTTTTGTCTGTTTACCTGCCTGATGTACAGCACTTTGGTCAACAGTGGTTGTGTTTAAATGTGCTCTATAAATAAATTTGATTGATTGATTGAT